>JANHGB010025138.1:0-47577 GCA_026283785.1 Coracopsis vasa | reverse complement strand
GAAGTTTAGATTGGATATAAGGAGGAAGTTCTTTACTGTGAGGGTGATGAGGCACTGGAATGGGTTGCCCAGGGAAGCTGTGAATGCTCTATCCTTCACGGTGTTCAAGGACAGGTTGGACAAAGCCTTGGGTGATATGGTTTCCTGTGAGGTGTCCCTGCCCATGGCAGGGGGGTTGAAGCTAGATGATCTCAAGGTCCTTTCCAACCTTAACTGTTCCACGATTCTATGATTCTATGATCTTGTGATGCTAGAAATGATACCTAGTGAAACAAGTCAGATAACCTTACTTTAAAATTCAATGAAGTTAATGTCCAACAAAAATTATTGTTGCACAGCCTAACATCATTAGATTGCCATGTCATACCATTCCTCCCCAGCAGAAGTATAGCTGGGTGGATAGAAATCCTCCAGCTAGATGATTTCTATTAGGAAAAAGGTGATGTGGCCAGCAGAGCATCATGTATGGACTGGTTTCGGCCAAGTGAAATTGAAAAATAAAAGTCCAATAAGTTTCATTATGACTATCAAAGATAATTTATCCAGAGTTGTATAGTCCAATGAACTCAGGAGTTCTCAAAGAGCTCAAATCGCTTTTCATGCTCTCATCCAGATAAGTCATGTGTGTTAGGTCTCTCTTCTTTCTTTTACCAGACCACTTGGGTAGATTATTAATTATTTTTGCCTGACTGTTTATTTGGGTTGGTTTGTTTGTTTGCTTGCTTGCTTGGTTTTACAGAAGCAATTAAGGCTATGTACTCCAAAGTACATCTATCCAATTTCATGGCATATATTAGTTCAATTATGTTAAAAGCAAAATCTCTTCTGCTGTAGATGTTGTTTATTAATAACTCATTTTGAACCAGTAAAAAATATGATTCACAAAGTATTGCTATAATAAACATATTTCCAGTATGATTGACTCCACTAACAGATAGGAACAGTTTAAGTGTTGTCTTAAATTAATAGAAGATTAGATCTGGAAAGGAATTTAGGCACTGCAGCATATTATTGCAGTACTTCATTTTCAAGTCTGGTTTTCACATGTGTTCATTGTAGACTGAAATCCCAGTAATTTTTATTAGACTATTAGCTTCTTAAACAAAATTACATATTTGTGGCTGACTGGAAGGCTAGAGTGCTGTATGATGAGCCAATAGCTAGCCAATAGCGACAAGTGTCTGTTCAGTGCTGTTAGTCTTCAGACAATATTGATATCCAGGGAGGTTGTTTTCTTCATTCATGATTAACAGTCCTTCTTAAGATACAGAGCACAGCAAGAAAAGGCTTGTTTCCCTTTCACACAGCAGTTTACTAGGATAGGATATAGTACATGTAAAGTCATATTCCTTCCTCTCCTTGCAGATTTAAACCTACTTTTTTTCTGGAGTATTTTGCATATGTCATATCTTCCAGGCTATAGATTACTGTGGAGTAAAATTGCAATTTTAAGAGCAAGATTTAAAATATTTGTTTGTCTTGATAGAAAGAGAAAAGCATAAACAAGCTACTGAATGATCTTGTTTATCCACGTATCTATTAATTCTGTCCTTTGTAGTGTCTTAATTTGTTTGATATAAGAGTTATAAAGATGTAGCTCTCTGTCTACCCATGAAAACTTTAAAAATTAGCCATTCTTCTGCAATCCCAACATCAATGCTGGTTTAGATAAACAATCATATGCTTTTGATATGTATCCATTTGATTCATTTGCGTGAGGTGATTTGTTCTTGTTTACCTATATCTTTTTTGTCTTACAATCCCTTCAATTTCAGGCAAAGCCTCTGCAGACCCCTTTCCAGAAAGGATTCTACTGTGAGAACTGATCTTTTATGTCAGATTAATAGATTTAAGTGTATAATATCAAGTAATTTGAAAATACTCAGCATTTAATAAGCAGACTTAATAAGATTGCAACTCACGATGGAAAGGTTTATAAAATATAATTTTGGCCTGTATCAGTATATTAACAGAGAACAAGAACATATAGGACTATTCTCTAAGCTTAGAATTCTGCTTGGCTTCTGATTGGATGTTCAGTATTTCACTTACTGTTACTCTCTTTTGTTTGTCTTCAGCTTTTCCCATGAATTGCTAAAAACTTGCAACTGTTACAAGTTTTCTATTTAAACCAATCATCACATTTTAGATAAAATGTTTTTTTTTTCTTACTGAGTGAAGTAATTGGAGTGCCTACTTGGCCTATTGTTGACTTTTTAAATCAGAACAGGCTGATAATTTATTTAGCTATGTCTAAATAATAGTAACAAAGGCATTCCAAGGCAAAATGTCTTTTATTAGTACAACTTGATGCAAGAGGAGCTCTGTCAAGCTATGTACATGACCATGACAGATTGAAGGTTCTTAAGTTTTTATTATTGCCACAAAGAAATTAGTAATATAGGAATGAGATATTATTTTAATCAATATTTATGCAAACACAGGTCAGCACTGCGACATGAAGTTAATTTAAGACATAGCACTGGCTGTTGAATTATATCTGCAGGCTTTATTTATGTAATGAAAATAATTAGAACTGTCTTTTCAAATATGTATGTTTTTAGTTCTTTGTTCAATGGTATTTTAATTCTTATAAACTTGCTTGTTTCTCAGTTACTAAAAAGAACATTTTTTTTTTTTTTTTTTGGATGCTACTGATATCTCTTACTGAGATAATTTTTATGTTCATTCCAACTTATCAAACAGAATAATATTGATTGCCTGTGTAAGACTGAAGTTATTAACTTGTGAAATTATTAGCCTCTGACATGAACTAAAGGTAAATTTGAATGCTTTATTTCTAAGGGCACTGTAAGTTCACTTGTTGAACTTAATAGCTCATTACTTAAGGAATATTGAACTAGGTATTCTTGCCAAGAGCTATATATAAATAGATACAATATGAAACATGACAAAACTAATACCTAGCATAAATCATTGCTATATTGGAATAATACTGGAGAATAACTCAACCCACTATCCCTACAATAATTCACATTCAGTAAAACAATGTAACATCCATAGATATTAGGACTTCTAAGTTAAAAGAGATTCAAGGAAAGGAGGAGCTCAAATAATGATGTTGACTGACTGTCATGCTTGTATAATTACAATGCAGTGATAGTTTATCTTAAGATTAATAAAATGCGACAACTGCTATGTTTTTTTTGGTGGCACTGCTGGTTCTGCAAATGCCGTATGTTCATTGGATTGTGTACTGTGTTGTGCTTAATAGTGTACTTGTAACTATAAATAGCATTAGTTTATTATAATTAGTCCTTGATAAATGAATATCCGAATCAGATTATAGTTAGATAATTTTAATTAAGTAGATATATTTTCTCTGCATTACAATGGCAGAAGTAAAACTCTCGTTATGTTCTCATACATTAACATTTGTGATACTGAACACAATTTAATTATGTTTATCAAAATCGACTGTAGGAATTTGCTACAGTGAGCGTTCTCAGATGACTTGCTGGCTTGCAGATTTGACTATTCCAAGCTGATACACTGATCCATATATCCAGGCTGGAAAGCACTGATGCTTTACAGAGGCTTTTTCTAAGTAAGAATAACTGCACAAGTAACTGATAGACCCAACCTGAAGAAAATACTACCTCTGAACTATGGTTAGAAAACTTGGACTCTTAATTTGGGTTTGGGAAATCTGACTTTGCCCAAGCCCAAAATTTGGATTTAGTATGTAATGCTAGAAAACCATATAAAGGCCATCCCTGCACTAGTATCAGTCTGCTTTGATTATGTGCATGCTTGCAGGGAGCCTCATTCTGATCTGTTTGCATAACCAAGGTCTTGAACCTTGATGCTGCATACTAAACCCAGTGATTCTGCCAACATCATCTGTATAGAAATCCCAAACCACAGTGAACAAAGTTTATCATCACATTTGTCCCTCATAAATTGCAATAATAATCACTCACTACAAAAAATATTATCAGTAGCATATTAGTTAAGTAATTCATGATAATAGTGAAGTAGTTGAAATTCTGAAACAAATTAAAAAGTTAGGATTCATTTATCCCTCCTATTTCAAAGGCACCAAATTCTTAGAAGCTTTCAGAAGATACGAGTTATTGTCATACTTGTGGTATCTCTTCTGACACACTATTGTTTTTCTTATTGCATAACTGCACTATTTCAGAAGGAGGAATCAAGAGAATTCTTCTGCTCCAACCCAACATCTGTTAGTGTAATGTCTAAGGTTTTTTCTTTTTTTCTGGAAAGTCCAGGATGCTTATTTTACTCTGTTGGTGCAAGTTGTTGATTAAATTAAGAACTTTGACAGCCTAGACCAACCAGTCCTCTGACTGTAAGGAAATAATGTAAAAAAGAAGCACCAATTTGCTTCCCAGCAGTCATTCTTTAAAACTAAAGAAGTCAAATGTCTTGGAAATAACACTACAACATTGTTTTATAAGGTCTGTGGGATGTACATGCTGATATAACAGTACATTCCTAAGGAGCTCACACCAAAGTGCTTCTAGGGAAGTTCAGAGCTAGAAAGGCACATAGATGGTTTATTCACAGTATATGTAGATCGTAAGGTTTGTACCTACTTAAAAAGCAAGATTCACTACACAGTTATATCAGTATGCTTGTCTGTAGTTAAGTGATTATGAAATGCCTTCATATAGCAATTCGACTACTGCAACATAGCCATGGTTCATAAACCATACTCCTGCTGGAACTTGATGTACCTGAATTAAAATCAGTAACCCAAAAGAGCAAAGGAATCAGTGAGTAGCAAGGTGGAAGACATAAAGTGACAAATGATACTGTACATTTCAAAGTGTTTGAAATAGCTTCTGCTAAAACATTTCTTTGATTATATCTTTATAAGTTCCTACTGTTTGGATTATTTTTTTTTCCTTTCATAGCTGAATGTCTTCTTCCATTAGGATAATACTTTCATTTGTGTTCTGTTCTAGGGACATAAAATACAAGTTGAGACATCATAACATAAAATAACGACAAGAAAAACTTGAAATTTAGAGAGTGAAAAAAGAAAATCATGACTTCTAATCATCACCCATCTCTACATAAAACCATATTGACTGGCGTATAAATAGGGCAGATTTTTTGGCTTTCAGTACTGGAATGGATATTCTCGGGTGGCTTATATAACAGATACCAGCTCTTTATAGCTATTCCAAGATATTATTCATAGAACCTTATTGGCAAAGTAGTTGCCAAAATGGCTTCTTTCTTTGAGGCCTGTATCTGACAGAACCATAAAGAAGAACCTGACAGAAGCAGCAAAAGGGACTATGTTGTCAGAGAAATATTCAGAAAATATGCATTTACTCTTGGCCATCCAAATATTGCACAGCTTTAGGCCCTGTTTACAAATCAAAATTATTTGACAATTTGATAAAGGAACTGTTTTTATACTCGTTTTTCCAATAATTGAAATAAATAATAGAAAGGAAGTCCCAGAAGTTAAAATTCAGATTCCAATTATTTTGGTTCTGAGTATACATACATATTTGCGTTCTTAGAAATACCAAAATGATAATGACTTATATCCATATTCTGCAGCTGCATATGACTGCATGATCAAGAGCACTATAGAATTGGATCCTGCTCTGTGTGACTAACCCAGGCTCCATTTATTTAGGCTGATTTGTAAGCATTTTTCAAGTACTCCGCTTTTGTTTAACATAGATTTTGCAAGTTTTAATGAATTCTCATATCCTTCTTGACAGCTCTTAAAAGCAAATTTCCATTTTTAGGTATAATGTTTTATATAATAGCAAGTGTTGATTTCTATCGTTGAGAACAGATGCAGGTATTACTGAAAATAATAATAACAATTTGTCTTAATAGAATAGCCCCAAGTGTTTTACTTTATTAATATTAATGTTGTTAATAATATATTAATAATAGAAGGCCAAAATCTATTGGAATGTAAATTGGCAGTGTTCTCTAAATTTGGTGGACTATATCCAGAAAAGCTGTGTAATAAGTGATGAAGTTTCTAAGTCTGGGGTTTTTTAAGTGTAATCTTAATATTTATTTTAAGGAAAAATGCATGGTTTGTTTTGTTATCTTTCCATTTCGTTATCAATTTTGTGACCTTGTTGCTCTTATACGTGACTTTTTGAAATCATTAGTGACTAAGAAAGAAATATATCTCTGAGGCTGTCAAAAATGTATGAGCCTCTCCTTGGTGAAAGTATCTAGTTTTCTAGCCTTCTGAGGACTGCAGAGTTTCCCAAAGATTTGATATGTTCCTTGTATTTTTTTTTTTTATGATAGTAAATGTAATATATTTTGATTTTTTTTCTCTGTTATTTACCTTTTCAGGCTGCTTTAGATTTCATTTAAAAGTAGTCTTCTCCACTACTATGATAGATTTGCATACCACTTCTCTGATTTTAGAAGGTGCATTAGCCATTGACTTTGACAGGATTTGTGAAATCAAGACCTGCTTTTTGCTACTTTTTTTGCAGGAATTTGTGTTTGAAAATGTATGTCGTTGGTTTAAGCCCAGACAGTAACTCAGAACCATGCAGCCGCTTGCTCACTCCTCCCTTTCTTCCCTTCCCCCACCCCGCTCCCAGAGGGATGGGGAGAAGAATCAAAAGAATGTTAACTGCCACTGGTTGAGATAAGAACTGTCCAGAAACTAAGGTATAACACAAAACTACTACTGCTACCACCAATAATAATAATGGTAAGGGAAATAACAAGGGGAAGGAATATAAAAACTAAAAGGGAAAAAGGAAAATAAAACAATAAACACAAGTGATGCACAATACAGTTGCTCACCACCCACCTACCAATACCCAGCCCAGCCTGAGCTGCGATCTGTGCCTTTTGGGTGACTCCTCCCAGTTTATATACTGGGAATGATGTGCAAAAGCAAAGGTTAAAAAACCAATAAATACAAGTGATTCACAATACAGTTGCTCACCACCTGCTGACCAATACCCAGGACAGCAGTCTGGGCCTTCCAGGTAACTTCCCTCAGTTTCTATACTGGGCATGATGTGCTGTGGTATGGAATACCCCTTTGGCTAGTTTGGGTGAGGTGTCCTGTCTCTGGTTCCCCCCAGCTTCTTGTGCTCCTCTTCACTAACAGAGCATGAGAGACTGAAAAGTCCTTGATCAGGGTAAGAGCTACTTAGCAGCAAATAAAACATTGGTGTGTTATCAGCATTGTTCTCAAACTGCAGGTGAAAACACAGCACTGCACCAGCTACTAAGAAGGACAAAAATAACTGTTGCAGCTGAACCCAGGACAATGTAAGAATGTGCAATTATTTTAATATGTCATATGTCATTTTTTCCTTTGGAGTAAAAGATGGAAGGGAATTGAGAAAGCTAAACTTTTATGCCTGAATGTATTTTTTGCTATTCTAACAAGTGTTCTTGCTAATACTTATTAGAGTCAATGGTCCTAAAGGTTGCCAACCTAAATGATTCTATGATTCTATATGATACCAACCTGGGTGGGACTGTTATTCTGCTTGAGGGTAGGAAGCCTCTACAGAGGGATCCGGACACACTGGATTGATGAGCTGAGGCCATCTGTATGGAGTTGTGTATGAGGGTGGTGAGGCCCTCATTGTGAATGCTCTATCCCTGGTGGTGTTCAAGGCCAGGCTGGACAGAGCCTTGGGTAACACGGTTTAGTGTGAGGTGTCCCTGCCCATGACAGGGGGATTGGAACTGGATGATCTTAAGGTCGTTTCCAACCCTAACTATTCTATGATTCTATGATTCTAAGTTTAACCATGACACTTTTCCTATGACCAGGAAAAGTGCCAGGTCATAGCTGCTGGAGCGTGTCCAAGGATAGGCAACAAAGCTGGTATAGGGTCTAGAGCACAAGTCTTACGGGGAATGGCTCAGGGAACTGGAGTTGTTTAGCCTGGAGAAAGTGTGCAATACAAGCAATAAGACAAGAGAAAACAGCCTCAAGTTGCATCAGGGGAGGATTAGGTTGGATCTTAGGAAAATATCTTTACCAAATGTTTGTCAAGCATTGGAGCAGGCTTCCCAGGGAATTAGTAGATTCCCCTCCCTGGAGGTATCTAGAAGACATGCAGATGTGGCACTTAGGGACGTGGTTTCATGATGGAATGGTGGACTTGGCAGTGCTAATTTAACAGTTGGACTCAATGATCTTAGAGTTCTTTTCCAGCTTTAACAATTATATGATTCTATGATTGTATATGAATCATATGCATATGTGTGTATATGTACATGTAAACACACATAAAAATTTCATGTTATTACTAATGATTTTTTACACTAACTGGTTTTCACTTTGATATTTAACTGAAAATGTTTAATTCTTTTTAAGAGAGTCTTTCGTGTTAGCAGGACAATTTATGTAAAGGGAACTGAGAAGCAAAGCTACTCAAATCTCTGCTTATTTCTAGTTTTCAAGTAGTAAAAGTATGTGCCATAAGAATGACAGTTCTACAGGACTAGTCAAGACTGGGGCCCTTATTCAAGAAATTTTGGAGGGATGAGCTTTAAGTACGTGACAGCTGTCTGTATGGCTCCAGGGTGCAGTTATTCACAGTTCAGATAGGCATTGTAAATTTTACACTAAATGAGCTTCCATACTGATACAACAGAAAGAGCCTTTATTTGTAATCAATTTGAATGCCACAAATTTGCCACAGAAATATGGTTGAATTTTAGTATTTAAATGGTACTTGAAAAATAAACCACACAATCTCAGAATATTTTTCTAAATTGTTTCAGTAAAATGTCATACTATGTATAAGTTAGCAAAAGAAGTTATAAAATAAAAATCAGGGATGAAAAAAACACTTGCAGTCTTGTGTTTTTCTGTGATACACCCTGCAAGTTCTTCATCTTGTTTGTCAGAAAACACTATAAAATATGTCTGGAATAAATATAAATTATTATTATAATCAGTAAAATAGGGGAAGATGACAGAAATTGAAAAAAAGAGCTTTAAATTTGTAATTTATATTATCAGTGATCAAGAAAGGAATGAAAACAATAATTTAAATTTAATGATTTCCCCAAATTTCAGAGCTGCTTTCATTTAAAAATCAATAATAATGTTTCCAGGTTAGCAATGTACTCATTTAATATACTGAGGCCCTAAGGGTAGGGGACATTTACATGGCAGATCTTAAGTGATTTCACTTGCTAATTCTGCCAGTAAAATCAGATGATCTCCCAAATGGGGAGAACTAATTAAAAATTAGATGTCTCTCTGACTTTTTCACTTAGAGTAAAACCTCAGAACTGGAATGTCACAGTCATTCTGTAGGGAGGATTTGTCAAACCTCTTTTCTTTAGAGTTGATGAGCTTCTGGATATGTAAAGTTAACATCTTCAATCCACAGCTTAAATCCTCATGATATAAATGAGAGTTTTACACAAAGATGAAGGAAAGTTCATGTGCTTATGTGCCTTAACCCTCTCCAAGAAACTTGGGTGAGTCAGAATAACAGGAAACAGAGAGACAAGCATTGCAAAACTACTTCACATAGAGCAATTCAGGTTTTCTTAATAGATCAACTCAGACATTATACAATGCATGTGATATTTCATCTAACAGCAAAGTTTCTTAAATTTTGTGACAGTTATAGAACAATTGTTGATCATTTAATCTCTGTACAAAAAGGCATCCAATGATAGGAAAACAATTTATATATAAATTGTTATATATATAAAAGAACTGTCTGATACGCTTTATAAATTAAAAAAATGTAATATTGCACTACATATGTCCAGGTCAATCTTAACCCTGAAAAAATGCCAAGAGGTTCCACTCAAGTGTCTGTAAAATAGGTAATGATACTAGAAACCTTAACAATACACAACCTCCTGTTCTGGATTTAGCTTTGGTTGCTGATACTTTACCCTAAAGCAGTTATTTGGATTGCCCCAGAAAGTGAAAATTTGGAACTTTAAGGCAAGTTCTGTGTTTGGAAAGAAAAGAAAACCCAAACAAAAAAACCCAAATCTTTCCCTTTCAGATCAGGAAGTAACTAGTTTACAGGTCAATAAAACCAAGTAAACCTTCCTGCTGGGAGGAAAAATATATATTTTATATATAGTAGAAACAATGAAAAAGATTGACCATTAAGTCTTGAATCTTAGCAGCAAACTATTGTGAGCTCTGAAAAAGTGAGGTTGGAAGGAAAAAGTATCTGACGCTAAATATCTGTGTATCAGACCTTAATGGCACATTAGTTTGGTTGCTGGGAGCTGAAGAGTGCCCTCGGTGGAAGAGGCCCTGGAAATTCAGTTGGCTGTGACACTGCCAGACACATCCCATTGGACCCCAAACTGCAGCCAGTCAGGGGAACCCCAGATGCTCTGGATCACATGTATTTAGGAAAGAGGGGCAGCTGTGAGGTACAGGAGACACACTGGGGAGAGACACTTTGGGAAACATGAGGGAAGAGGTACACGGGGAAACATGGCAGGGGGGTTGGAAACAAATAATCTTAAGGTCCTTTCCAACCCTAACTATTTTATGATTCTACGATTTTGTGTTGAGGAGAGGTACCTTGGGATAGACTCTTCGAAAGACATGAGGAGGGCAGTTGGGGAGACACATGTAGATTCTGTGAGGGGTTGGAGACAAACAGAAAGACAGATATTGGTGATAGAAGAGAGACTCCAGGACTGTGCAGGACAGGACCCAAGGCAGGACTGATGGGACTGCAGAGTATAGCACCAATGTGATACCCAGCCCAGTCACCACGATTGTGCACCACACAGCTGTGACAACTATGCTGACCCATTTGCCCTTCCTTCTGGACTGTACTGTCTACCCAATGAGACAGCAAGGTCACATGTACCTTTCATTGCAATGTTCCAGAGCTTTGATTCTGTACCCCTATTGGTATTATGATTTTTTATTGACAGATAGTATGTAGTTATCGATTTCTTACTGTTTCACAGGCACTATCACAGGGAATAGTATTAACCCACAAACTACAGAAAAATAAAACCCAAACTCAATAAAAAAACAAATAGGGATACAGAGTCAATATTTCTGTCATTATTTAAGAAAGCATTTTCTGGAGCAAACCTATTTTCAGTATGCAATTCTGTCCCTTGAGCTTTAGAAATCAAAGAACATTTCTGTCTTGAAAGTAGTCTGGTAAAACAGTCTGATAAACCATAGCAAGAAGTTATAAATTTCTTTCACTCTATGATGCGTATTGAACAAAACACATCTTGAAAATGCATTCAAAATTACTCTTGGAATAACAAAATGCAAAATAATTAACATTTCCCATCCAACCACAGTATTTTAATATGAGACATTACGGGGGAATTGATTTATATTTCTTTTGACATTAGTCTGCAGCTAAAGGCATGCCAGTGTAACCCATGAAAAAATAAAAATTTAAATGTCTTCTTTAATTTACTGTTGTAAAAATTATATATATATATCTTAAATACTTGATTTTTATGGGTCCTTTTCTATTACATAATCTTTTACAGAACCTTCGTTTGACCTCAGTGATAATGGAATAGGACCTAAACCCAGTATACCTTACCTAAATTTTTTTCTTGCAAAATAATTCATTCTGAAGCATTTTTAAAACCGTAATCATATATTAAAACATGATAAATGCATTCTTTCTGAATAATAACAAAGTAAGTTCATCATGTATTATATAAGATCCACTCCTTTGGTTCTATGCTATAAAACTTGAAACAATATAAATCCCTTTGCCAGTTTTGCTAAAATACATTAGGAAGTACTTACCAACTTGGATTTCACCAAAAATGTTTTGTTAAAGAGAATTCATGTTCATGTTGAGCTTGTATGAATACTTGTGAAAGGTTTATAAAGGATTACCAAAAAGAAAAAAAATTAAAAAATTTATACATCTCATTTTGTTTCTGTGAAAAGTTCTAATCTAGAGCATTCATAACACTCATAAAATGCTTTTGAAAATTAGAAAAAGTATTATGAGCAGTATCAAATGGATTCCCACTCAGCCACTTTTCAAATTTGATTTTTCCTAAATACTTTTTTAACAGAGGTCCTAGGACTGGATAACAGTGCATAAGGTTGCTTCTTGATTGTTAGTTGTGTGCTTGCAAAACGGAATTCATTTGCCAGCTCTTGGCTATTCCATATCCCAGATTCTATCATGGACTTCTGCTTTACCCCGTAAGGAAGGGAAATGGGGTGGATGTCAAGGCAACAATCAAGATTTTGTGTACTTTAAACACATCATATTCTGTTTATCCTAGCAAGGTTTTTTATTTAAGGGACTCTCTGCTTGATCTAGTATTTATCAAAGCCATGAGGAAGGATTACACAGCATCTGTCCTATGGAGGCTTATGAGTCTGCACTTGTAAGAACAGAGATTATTTCAAACGTGAGTTTTCAAGTTATTCTCTGCAGCTAATAATTTTAAAAGTAACGGAGGAAGAGATTAAGGATCATTATTCTGTATCCTCAGGCAGAGCACTGAAACGAATGAATGGAAGCCATATGCTTCTTCGAGACGTTGTATAACAGGTGTAACACTGGGAGAGAAAGAGAATGTGTGTGTTAAAAATAGATTAAGGATAAATTAAGGAAAGATACTCTTTCTAATAACATTATATTTTTATATTTACTAAAAATTATTATTTCTCTATTGTTTATCACATTATTAACATAGAAATATGCCGGTCAATGCTTCTATATTTTCTGAACTCCTTCTACTCTTTATTTTTACAGTTCTTCTGTTGTAAAATAGTATTAAATTCCAGACCTTTGCCTGTGTGTCTTTTATTCAATGTATTTCCCAGGCTACTTGTTTTAGCAAACTAACATATGTAGGACACACATTTTCGTGTAAGCTCCTTTGTTTTTCCATTTTTGTCAAAGTTGCATTGGTATCTACCAATAGATACCAATAGATACCAGAAAATAGCTGGTTAATGGGAGAAGTGCATGCTGAAGGGTAGCATGTGAAAGTCTACTAAGACTAACAGGCCTGTGGAATCTGCAAACACTGAAAAGCTCAGGACACCATGAATCTACAATGTTTATCCAAGGTCATCAGCACATTCTGGTAACAACAGACTGGACAACTCAGATCACATCCCACAGGGCAGTAGCTGCTCTATGCAAGCAAAGACAGCAGAATTATGCTTATATACCGATAATGAAACAAGAAAGACCCTTGAGGGTCTTTCTGAACACCTGCATAGCAGTCTTTGGAGCATCAGTATGACTCTCCACTCCTGACCTGGGGTTGAACTCCCAGTACATAACTATGAAAGAAAGAGAGAGAGATACCTTTGTGAGGGAATGATTGAATACATTGTGCAAGTAGTTATCTCAGTCAGCAAGGCACACAGCAACAGCAATGATAAGTTCTGTGTCTGAGCACTAGATTGAGGTGGACAGTGGTGTTCCTGGGGCCAGGGAAACCTGACTAATAGCTGAGAGCACAGCCAACAGCAGGCAGCCCACACATGTGAGGATGATGCAGCTTGGGGGTTGCAAGGAGCAACCACAGGAGATTTAAATGCCCCTGGGGAGCCCCATCATAGAATCATAGAATGGTTTGGGTCGGAAGTGGCCTTAAGATCATCCAGTTCCAGCCCCCCTGACATGGGCAGGGATACCTTCCACTTGACCAGGTTGCTCAAAGCCCCATCCAACCTGGCCTTCAACACTTCCAAGGATGGAGCATTCACAATTTACTTGGGCAGCCTGTTCCAGGGCCTCACCACACTATATTGACCAGGAGCATGGTGAACAGGACAGGCAAACAGGGTGCAGCCAGTCCGGAGGGTGTGCAGGGAGGGCACCTTTCCATCGGAGTAGGAAGGCCATTTCAAAGAGTGGAAGACTTGTAGTGCACATAACCCAACAAGCAGCCACCATTTCTGTAACTAGCTGCAGCTAACAGAGCCTGTGGACAGAGAGAGTAGTTAGCACAGAAGCTACAAGGAAGCCCCTTCTTCCCCAGTGTTTGTAGTATGTTTCCTAAGAAATGGTTATGACATGCCACGGAGCGTGTTTCCCAGTGGCTATTGGAGATGCTGCATCAGCTGTGTCAGAGGCTTCCTCAGACATACCTTCTGACAGTGCATATAGCTCTGCAGGTCTCAGGCTGCAGGGAGTGCCTGGTGCCTTCCCGTGAAGCTAAGACTGACAATCATCCCTTCTGCGGAAATAGTGCTGCTGTTGATGAGCTATGTCATCAGGTCAAGGAGTTACGGGAGAAAGTAAGCAGGCTCTGTAGCATTTATGAGGGCGAGCAAGAGATAGATATGATATTCTCAGAGACCCTACAGCTTGATCAGGGGGCTCGAGCACCTCCCGTATGAAGACAGGCTGAGAAAGTTGGGGCTGTTCAGCCTGGAGAAGAGAAGGCTGCATGGAGACCTTATAGCAGCCTTCCAGTACTTGAACAGGTGCTATAGGGATGCTGGGGAGGGACTATTCATTAGGGACTGTAGTGATAGGACAAGGAGTAACAGGTTAAAACTTAAACAGGGGAAGTTTAGATTGGATATAAGGAAGAAGTTCTTTACTGTGAGGGTGGTGAAGCACTGGAATGGATTGCCCAAGGAAGCTGTGAATGCTCCATCCCTGGCGGTGTTCAAGGCCAGGTTGGGCAGAGCCTTAGATGACATGGTTTAGTGTGAGGTGTCCCTGCCCATGACAGGGGTGTTGGAACTAGATGATCTTAAGGTACTTTCCAACCCTAACTATTTTATGAATATATTGTAAGGCACTCTAGAAGATGGGTTTGGGCTACTACAGAATGGTCTTGATTTGGTGGATCACCTGATTTGCAGTCATTACAAATGAGAATGTGAGTTCAAGATGATCTGCTGTGGGTTACTTAAGTAATTGCAGAACAGTTGTGCTCTCTGCTCTGCTCTTTACAACTCAAGGTGTTAGTCTGTTCCTCTGTCAGACTCCCTGTGCTTGCTTTGCCATTTATTTTAGCAGAAACCTGTTCAGTTTCAGGGAGCACAATCAGAAAGCAGCCAGGTCTCCTCTTTTGCTATGCAAAATGTTCAGCAAATCTGTTACCTTCCATCTCTCACCCAATCACAAAATTCCCTGTCTGACGTTAGAACATTGTGTCAAAGCAGGAACGCCTCAACTAGATTGATTTATAAAGCTGAAAAGAAGGCATTCTTTGACTGACTGAACAACAGCTGTGTTCCTCAGGCTATGCTGTTTCAACCCTGAAAGCATAGGGAGTTTCTGTTTAGATCCATAAAAATTCTTTTAGCAACAGTATCTATGCATCAACTTTCCAACCAAGGAGTTAGGATATTTTATCATGCTATCACAGCCATTATGTTTAAAACTCTTTTTTGTGATTTTTATCCTCCTGGTTAGGGAGTCTGTTTCTTCTGGGGGCTTCAGTATGGCATTGACTATGCTGGTGGACCTGTGCCTTGGAATATACCTATTAATCTGTTCTTTCCAATTCCTCTCTTTTAGAAAATTACTTTTGCAGGTTTTATTATATTGGATTAAAACACTGTATAGTTTCAGGCTCATCTGAGTTGCAAGTGTGCCCCAGCTTTTATCTTCAAGCCTTGATGAAGGAAGGCTGATGGCACACAAGCTTAACAGGTTGTTGGTTTTGTGGAATCGTATTGTTTTCATATGGAAAACTATGTTTCACAGACTTGCTCATTATCAGGAGTGAAATAATGTGGGTTGTTGATTAAAAAAATTAAGGAATATTCAAGTAGATATGGGGTTTGAAGCTGTCGTGCTACATGGGTCAGACAACATGTCCTTGTTCTTTCCAAGCATTAGACTCTGAGTCAGTTTGTGTTTGGATTTCGGGATGGGTAGGCCCCTTTAGCCTTGTATGGTTGGAGATGCTTTAAGTGAACGCAACCTCAGAAAACATGACTAGATATGTAATGCCAAAGCGTCTGCAGGAATGGAATCTATTTAGATAGCAGTTCTGAGAGAGGCAATACTGTTGTTTGATCATCTATTATGGTATAGATTTTGCCATCACTTTTCAACCCCTACTTTGAGGCTTTTGTCAAAATGAAGGAACTGTTTACTGTATGTGTATTCATATATGATATTAGGGAGAAATGGAAAGAAGTAGAAATGTCATACAACTATTTTGAAGCTTGACAAAGATCTTATCCTATTGCAAAGCACTTTAATAAAAAATTAATCTTTTCTGATGTGACTAGTTTTGTCACTAAGTAAATGAAACTGCTTTGGCTTTAGGTTTTAAAACTAAAATGGGAATAATTTTTCTCCTCTCCCACCTAGCAACTGAAATCAATATGAATGTTACCAATCAAACTGCCTTACCGCTTCAGCCTTTCCTGTAAGTACCTTTAGTTATCTGAAATGTGAGGTATTTTGAATTACTACAGAGAGCAAAATAAACAGTCACGCACACCTTTTACTCCTGTCTATTCCTGTATGCTAAGGTGGTAATATTTTTACATTTGCTTATCTGAAGATTACCCTCTGCTGCACTTCTCTTTCAGCTGAAATTGGAATATTGGAGTTGCCTATTGTTAGTCAAAGAAAACTTTAGACAGTTTATTTTTCAGACTGTTTAGAAGAAGCAGTGAAGAACAACATACTTTTATTCAGGTGAACAGCATGCTAATTTTTCCTTAGGTTTTAAGACACTGCAGATTATAACTTTGTAACTATACTGGAATTAAACAAAAAAGGGAATGCAATAAAATATCTTAATTGTCCCACATTTCCATGCAGTAGGCTTTATCATGTGTTTGTGTATTACCTGCTCTCTTTAATAGTCACTAGCTGGAGGAGAGACATATATGTTTTATAAGCCACCTGTACAAATGCAAGGCCATTAAATTGCCTTCTGTTGAGAGTACGTCACATTTCGATTCAAAAAACAAGGAGTAATCCATAATCTGAAATGGATTCTTCATCCATGTAGTGTTACTCTGCTCTTCTGCAGGTGAAGCTTTCACTGCAACCCCCCCGGTGACAAGCGTGAGTGTGGAAGTGCATCCCAGTTTTCTGTCTTAGCTCCGGAGCCCAGAAGGGTTTCAGGGGGGCTGATGTTGGGTGGAACTGAGGGCTGGGAGATGTAGAGGAGGCAGAACCCTCTTTTGCCCTTTCTCTGCTAAGCAGGAGGAGGAACATGGTGGTAGGAGAAAAATCAGCTTCCCCTGAAGCTATAGGAATTTGCAGTGCCTGGTTCAGTAACAGGGCCTGGTCCTAAAGTTAGAAGTAGATGAATCTCTGAATCTGGCTAAAGCCCTAGTAATTTTGTTAAAAGGCAGCAGTAATACACGGGTCCAGATATCTGCCTCAGCTGCAACAGTCAAGCATTTGTCTTTTCCTTAAAATATCTGAAGATAGTGTTTTCAGTATTGATTCCATTAATCAGCAGTTAGCTTTCTCCTGTGCTGTAGCAAATCCTGAGTCTACCATTCTGTATCAGAGAAGTAATGCAGAAAGTCTGGGAGAATGGGGAATTTTTACTTTCAGAAAATGTACATTCTTTTACTTAGGTTTTTGTTTGTTGTGTTTTTTTGGGGGGTTTGTTTTGTTTGTTTGGTTGGTTGTTTTTTAAGATTTACCATTGTAATTACATACATAATGAATGTTATAAAAAAAATTAAGTATGGGGAACATTATTTTATGGTTATTGCAGTTACATTTTCTGCCGAAAGTCATCCATCTACAGTGTGAGGCAAATGGATTTGAAAGATTATGGCTATATAAGTATGTATCTTCTAAATTCCATGCAGAGCTGTGGGAGATGGTGTGAATTTCAGGTGCATGATATCCTTTTCATGGCAGCAACATTGGACCTGGTATGTACAATCATGGTGATTGAGCAGATCCGCAGATGCCAGCGGCAAACATGCTACATGGGTAAGGCTGATCTGAACAATGTAACAAACCCGAATTCCAGAGGTGCTTTTAAGAAAGGCAAGTTTCTTCTGTGAGCTAATAACTGGTTAAAAAATAGAAACAAAGTATAGGCATAAATGCTAAATTTTCAAGCTGGAAGGAGGTTGCTAATGAGGTCTCGCAGGGCTCTGCTAAACTTTGTGCTGTGTATTTAGAGAGAGCTTCTCTGACAAAGTTTACTGGATGTAAATTTATGCAGGACAATTTAATCTGTAGCGGACATGGAAAAGTTACAGGAGGATCACTTAATATTGAGTTATTGAACAATTAATTCCAAGTATTATTTATAGAAAGGAAAGTAATTCTAACTGTACTTATGTCATTATGGGCGCCAAATTAAATATTGCCACTCACAAAAGACATCGTAAACTCAGCGTAAATTGTTCTCTTAAGACATCAGGTTAGTGCTGATTTGCTGCCAAAACACTAAGTAGAACATTAGGAATTGTGAGGAAATCAGAAAGAGCACAACAGAAAATACCCATATGAGGGAAGTTTAAATAAACAAGGACAGCTATACAACTCTGAGAAGTTACTTGGGGAAAAAACAACTTCTGTGTTGGGGTTCATTAATGCTCTGATCTAGGGAATTTATAAATTTTCTCTAATCAGATAGATGTCTTGAAGTTTTCCCTTAAATGAAAAAGAAGCTCAAATAAATTGGTGTGGGATGGCAAGGCAAGAACCAGGAAAATCTTTTGTCTGTTCAGGTATCACCTGACCTCTGATTTTGTCTGAACAGTTAAAGAATTCTTTTTAGTTTCTGAAGTGAATCTAGGCCTCTGACAGCCAATATTTCCAGCGTCCAGACTGTGAAAATGGACCTGTTATCCTCTGAGAGTTAGATTTATGCTTGTTTTCTTAATGTTGGTATGCTTTTGCATTTCTCACAGGTTTGAATTGGTAGAGCTTTTCTGCCGCTCTTACCAAGTGATGCAAAATTTAAACTTTGATCTCACAAGCATGTGAATACCATGTTCTGTTCCTCCTAGATAACTAAATGGCCTTGATTTTTCTAAACCTGGGGGGGAAATGTTGTGGGTTTTTTTCCTTGCTTGGTGGGGACAATTATACTAATATTCAAGGTATAAGTTGAGTCCAGAAATTTCTGGTTTGCCACTGTGCCAACCAGGGTTAAATAATGAGAAAAAAAATCCAGATTTTCAAGCATAGAGACTTTGACCCACTAACTTCCATGGCAAACAATCACCTCTCAAAATATTTCTGACCTTTCTTCAAAGTTGCAGGAAAAAAGGGTAAGTGGTTTAAAGCATTTGATGTATAAAGTAAAGCATTCATTGTAGCAAGGTCCCTTATTCCCTTTCCCTTTTAGCAGAAGATTTTATTTAAAAAAACCCACACCTTTTTACTCATTTTTCAGTGATGGTGGTATTTGCTCTTACCTGGGGAAAAAGGAAAAATAACGTGATAGTGGCTCACATATGCTGTTTCTGTTAGAACTCAGTGTTGTTTCCTTGAAGAGAAGATAAGGCAAATGCTTGCAAAAGAGGAAAGAAGAGCAACTCATTGTCACTACAGGTTCTGTTTGTGATCTGGATGCTTGCTGGCAGCTGTGCTGGTGGGGCTGCAGAGCAAAGTGCATGCTCTCACTTGCCGCTGCAGAACCCGGCTGCTGGGGCTGCAGGACAAAAAAGCCGGGAGACATTCTGTTTGTCAGGAAGAAATCCTTCCTGACACTGCTGAGGCCTCTCCTGTATTTTTCCAGCCCAGGCAGCACGCTAATGCTGTCAGCTTTCCCTGATATTGCATGCACATGAAAACCTTGCTCTTTACCTCTTATTACTGTGCTGGCAAATGCAGTTATACTGCAAAATGTCACCATTACCAGTTTGTGTTACTTGCAAGATGGTTTTATGCTTTGTCTTCATTTGGAAAATGCTTTGCTGGCAGATATATATTTCTCTCCATAAAGCATTCCTAGCAATCTGAAAAATAACAGTTTGATCCATAGTGCTGTGTCTAGCTGACAGTGCAAAGAGGAGATTCTTCCATGTGTTCATGCACTATGCATGAAATGCAATTACTCAGCCTTGAATGTGATCAGAGCATTAGACTCCTCATGTGAAAAATTTCCTTGTATCCTTAGTGATCCCAAGGGTTTTGTTTGATAACTTAGAAAGTAAGATGAGGGGAGAAGAGTGTCTTTAAAATATGTTTGTCACAAAGAGTTAAACAAATAGAAAGCTGATTTGCCAAGCTGGAAATGGGTGAAGGGATTTACAGTAACATTTAAAGGCAGCTAAGAAAATTTAGGGAAATGCAAAATCATGTAAAACCAGAACAACCCTAGAGGAATAATAATATTCAAAGAGTCATAGTGAGTAGAAAACACTGGTTTGGGGTTGTTTGGTTGTTGTTTTTTTTTTTTTTCCATTTCAAAACTGAGAAAACTGGATGGGAACTGGGCGCGCAAAGGCTTTTCCTACTGCCTAATCTCTTGGATAAGAACTTGAAAAAAAAATCCACCCGTAATCTCGCCATTTACATGTAAGAGCTCACTGTTCAGTAACACCAACAAAAACTGAAGGATGTCTGGTCCCCTTATTCATGGATCTGTTGAGTCTGATTTTGGATTAATGGAATGAGCACAAATCAGATAGAGAGCCCCTGGCTTCATGCAGAATCTGTTCTGTTCCATCTTGTCATGCTGACATCCCGAACTCCTTGCTAACATTGACTCAGTAATTGCCTCTTTGACTACTGAATGGTCATTATGTCACATGGATCACATCTTCTCTACCAGCATATCTTTCAGATTTTAAAAGACAGATAAATTTAAAAGGAACCTCTTAGGCCAGCATCATAACACAGTTTACTTCTTTAATAAATATTGAGTTAATCTAAATAGATATTAATATATAGACTAAAATACTTATTTCAGCAGTTCTGAAATAAAACCAGAGAAAACTCTTCTTCTGGGCCAGGTAGATTAAAATGTCTGTGCCAAACATGATGCTTTATGATGGAGTCAGCGCAGATGGGTGAAGCACATCATGGCAAACCCAACCAAATTATGCTTTATAAACTACTTTTCTTGGATTCTAGCAGCATTATGAAAAAAATTCAGGTTTAAGAAGATATATGTCAGTGTAGCTACTGTCAGCTTTAATATGTTAACTGTTTCTTCATATGCAGGATATCAAATGAACTGTAATCAAACTATGGTGTGCGTGTCAGTTGGAACACAAAAGGTAGTGAATGCACATCCTTGAAAACAGTGCCTGCCTAGCCAAAATGTTATCAATACTTTGATACCAACAATATGATAGACTGAAATATTATCCATCATATTCAATTAACAAAAATTATTAGATTAATGCACATGTGTTTAACCTCATTTATATTCAGTAAAGTATTGAGGTTATATTGTTTGAGCTGACTTCTGTGAATATTCAGATAAGTAAATTTAATGGCAGTAATGTTACCAAAACAGTAAATTTTAAGTGACTATTAGAGAATGTTCATCAGAAAGTTAATGCAGATCTTGGAAGCCTGAGTGGTCACAGTGGAAGTTGGCTGCCAAGAACTCTCCTCACCCAGAGGAGAATCAGAAACAATAGGATGAATATCAGATACTCATAATGTACACTGTTGGTGTCCAATTAATAGACTAAACATTGGAGGGAGTTTGGCAGATAAAGCAGGGATGAATAAATTACAGAATTACCTGCCAACAGACAAAGATGCAGAGTTTGTTAAATAGTTTCCCACTTTAGAACATTCACACAGGATTTCTAATAAAGCAGTCTTACACAGAGGCATCTTGCATCCCAGAGAGCCTTCCCAGCCACAGTTGTAATATCTGCAACCAGCCCAACCCCAAAGCTGAACTTCATTTTAAGCCAATTTAGTTCCAAAGGCCCAAACTGGACCCAAAATTTCCCATCTGTAAAACGAAGTTTTGTAGGTCACTGTGCTCTTGATCACGTCCTCAGAGGACAGTTGTCAGCCAGCACCACAAGTGTCTTTCACAGTTACTCACGTTAGCAGTCTCAGCAAAAGGACTGATGAATATGCAGACACAAGGTCTCCATTAATTGTCCTTCCTGAGATACATTGCTAATAAGGTGGTATGGTGAAAGCTCTTGCTGCTGCTCTCCTTTGTTTGCTTTATGCTGTAATGGAAATCTTCCTCTTCACAGCTTTTAATCCATACAACTCTAAATCCCTTCCCCGTGATGAAGCCGATGTGCTTGTATGCATGCTGCCTCCCCGTGCAAATACAGGGGCTGTGGGACTCTGAGGTCATAGCACTAGCACATTTGGCAGGGATAAACTTGTTGTATTTGGGAACAGTAAATATCACTAACCTGAGATTCCAGAAAGTTTGTTTCAGGTTTCTGTTTCATTATGGATGCACTGTTTTGAAATCCATGAATGTATTTAAGATCTATGAAGACAGGTGCATAAATAATTTTGAAGATGTGGGCCTTAGTGGTTTTGTCTCTCTAATTCCCATCTGTAACAGAGTACAGTGGCATGGCCTTACCTCACACTTGTGCTGCAAGGTACTTGCTCTCCAGTTAGGTACATTTGTGAGGGTGTGTGGTAGCAGGTCCTTGAAGGCAGAACATAAATGGGAAAGGTGAATGTCATTTGTTATCAGAGTGAAATGACAGGAGTGTGTATTTATATATATGTACTGTTTATGGAAAGGAATTCCAGAAAACCACTCATCTATTTGAGAAAGTCTAAGCTGACTGGTTAGCATGTATGGTTATTCAAACTGAAGTTCAAAAAGAACGTGCAATTTAAGTAAATGTGCAGGAAGCACAGAACAGTCTTCAGTAAGCACTCATGAACAGGACCTTGACTTTACAGCTATTCCAGAAGACAGTCACCAGCACACAGTTGATGCTGAGTGTGAAGGAGCGCAGTGTGGAAGTGCAGTCTGAAAACAAAAGAGTACTTTATTATTGTATGGTATGAAAATTACTGTGCAGTCTGGGATGATAACCAAAAATGCTATAATGGGCTTCCACTCTGTTTCCAGGGGTCAGTAATCATACTCTCTCTTTTTTTTTAATGCAATTTGTAAATGGCTTCATCTACTACTGCTGACATGCCACTTGTCCCTGCAGCACTAATGCCGCCATGCTGATAGCTCAAATTTTCTGGAAGTGGCCTTAACTCTTAGTGATTGACAGGGATTGCTGAGTTCCAGGAATGCCACTTCAGCCTGAAAAGATGTAGAAAGAAAGAGATGCTATAAAAAACTTTAGAGAGAAAGCAAAAAAAGCTCTGCACCCAAATCTGTCCCACATTAGCACTGAAGTCCAGTTGAAGAGATTTTTGTCACTTTCAAAGTTACCAGACAGATGAATCCCATGGAATCTGTCCAGCAATATAATGTACTCACCTATAATATATTGAAATATATCTTATGTTGCTGTTCTCAAAGTAAAAACATTTTCTGGAGGTAAGAATGCCTAAAAGGAAATTAAAATCTTGACATTGTGAGACTCAACAGACTAACAGCACTCCATACCCGCTGGACACTCACTCTTTAAAATGCTAATGATCACAGGAGATGTAAGGAAAGACAGGATCAGACCTAACTGATTTCAACTCTAAACATGATTTCATTCATGTTTGTGGACCAAACTGAGTTTCTGACATGGTGTTACATTTTGTATTCACGAGTTGTACAATCCTCTTTCATCTATCAGAATTTCCGAGTATCTATAGTTTTTAAGACTCAATCTGTGTGATACTTCTGTCTCTGCATGGGTCAGGGTAATCTTAATTTGCTAAGAGGAGAATGGATTTAAATCAAATGACACTTATTAATCAGATTTATTTAATAAATGTGTATGCATATGTAGGAGGTTTATAACTCTCCAAAAGCAAGAGCAGACCTCAGGAAAAGTGAAGAAACCGAACCCTTGTGTTTCCTAAGCAGAGAGGTTTGTACACACGTAGTGTGACACATCTTGAGCATCATCTTTGAAACATTACAGTTGTAGGCAAGGTATAGACTGTTCATGAGCTTCTTGTAGTTCACATGGATTTATTACTTTTATTAACAGCTGTACAATACTGTGGGCTCTGGCCACACAGAATGGTTAGCAGGGCAGCTTTTACTTACTGTCACTGTGGGTTTGTCTGAGAACCAGAGCCCTACTTTCCCACTTCTCTGCTATATTTAATTGTTTGTTACTCAGAGGAACACTTCTATCTAACTTAGGCACTAAACAGTTTAATATGCTTCAGGTTAACCACTGAAAAAGTTAAGTTTCTTTTTTAATGAAAAAGGAAACCCATATCTGCTCCTCAGGAGGGCTTCCTCTCCAACAGCTAACATGTATTAGCAATTATCCTTCAGAGAGAGAAGCTGTCTAATTACTCTATTACCTCAAGCGCTGAGCACTCACCTGGGAAGTCACCAGATCAAGGTTCAGGTCCCATCACTGACTTTAATATTAATTTATGACTTGGCATGTGTGTCTGATAATCAAATAATGATCTGTTCCACAGAGTTAAGATGGCTGTAGATTGGATCCCAGCTTTTAAGAAGACTATTCCCCATCCAAAGTAGGGCTTCACAGTTTTCCAAACTATTTTTTTAGGGTGTGAGGTAGGAAAAGATGTTATTGAAGCACTCAAATAATGGTAATTATAACTTCATTTCAGAAAATACAAGCAAGAAAAAAACTTGTAGATTCTTCTTTCACAACACAAATATGGATACTTAAGCTTAGATAAAAGTGTTCTGGAAGTTTGGGGTTATTTTTTCCTAACCAATCTGTTTCTTATTAAAATCAGTGCCTTCTTCCTGCTCCATTTACAAGGAGAGTTCAACTGTACTATGCTTTGGTTGTTACTTTGCTAGGGGTTTCTGATTGCCTGAAGAAATAGAGCTTAAAGATTTTTCAAAGCTACTTTACTCATGCGTGGAAAACCTTGTTACTTTTTTCTTTTTTTAAAATTCCTCCCCTCCCCCCTCCGGATTCATTAGCCCTTGAAACCTTTATTCCTGGGTGTTCTGCCTGGTGGTTACAGATCTTCTGCTGACATGTCACACAAACGTCTTTCTCTAGAGACAAATAGGTATGTCTTCACTGAGTGAGTCACAGCCAGTGATTTCACTTCTTCTGCTGTTATTGTGTTCATCTGTTAACTTCACATTTGTGTAGCTGAGTTGCCATTCAGGTTTCTGGGGTGTGATGTGTGTTTGAATAAAAACAGAGGAAAGACTCTGTTTGCTTAGAAATATTCTTAGAAACACTTAGTTTCTAAACTCAGCTATGAGAATAATTTAAGGAACACGCAATCTAAAGATTTTTAGTTTGTAATTCCTTTGGTAGTAGGATGTTGGGGCAATTCTTGCTCCTAGTGTTGTTCATAAGAGGCAAGTCTGCTTGGCACTAACATGATACAAATAAAATTGCAAATCATCACAGAATAAGTCTTGTACAAATGGGGCAGCCTTTTCTATTCTGATAGATTTCAGCTGGATATCCCATACATGCTACTATGAGATAAGTGAAGGTAGCAAAATGGGCTGCATTGGTGATATCTATAGATTGATATTTTTAAAGTACTTCAAGCAATGTAGCTACCATCATTTTTAAATGAAAGACACATGTTCAAGAAAATGTTTCACAACTGACATTTGAAAGGCAAAATTCTTGTTTATGGTAGTTAAACCACAAGCAATATCCAAGGCATTTTATCTCTTTTTATAGCTACAGTGTTTAATAATTAAAAAAGGAATTTCAGTAGGTTTATTAAAACATAAGACGGTCAGGTATTAAAAGAGAATTACATCTTGCAAAACTGTAAGAAGTTATTTTGTTATTTATGCAGTCATTAATATTACTGAACAGAGCTGCTCCACAAATTAGATAGTCCAAGCAATTTTTTCCTGTTGCTACTGACTACTTTAGGCTGCAGCAGCGCTGCTCAAGCGAAGGCTTGATGATTCAGGCTTGAAGCAAAACCAAAACCCAAACCACCTACTTACTTTGGCTGGGCGACTGAGGTGATGCAATGGCTGGAACAGGCAGGTGACTAATAGAATATTTGTGAATGATGAAGAATATCATTGACTTCCCTCTTTCCTGTGAGCTGATGGGCATCACCAAAAGAAGCTGTATGAAAAGCCATAAAAGCCAGTGTGTCCTACTGAGGCACTGATCTTGCGATACTGACAGAGACTGAATATATGCCTAATTTGTAGGCATTAGTGGCAATTATGCAGTCAAGAAGTATGCTGTAAAAAGTGTACGGAGACTGTAAAAAGTGCTATAACTGATAGGAGAATGTGCTGAGATGACATGTAGCGAACTGACTAATTGTATATAAAGAAACATCATGAATCATAATCTTCACACTTAGGTTGCTGAACAGATAGATCTCTCCCTTTGGCTGAAAGGTACCTGTTGAAAGATTCAGATGAGGCCAGCAGGCTTTGGACTGAACTTACAACTTAAATAATCTGCTTATGGGAAGAATATTGAAAGAAACTCATTTGCACATCGAAGTGCTGCAGTAATGCTCATTTACGTAATTTTGTTCTTTCATCTGGATTCAAAATACATGTTTACAGATGTGAATTTAGCACCTTGTGAAAATGAAATTCAGAGCTCTCATAAATCGTATGGGAGCTCCAGATCATGTGTAAGTAAAAACCAACCAACCAACCCCCAAACTCAGAAATTCAAGTTAAACATTCAGTAATTCTTTGTCTAATTAATACCTACTACTGAGTGGTAAACCAGTTTGATATCTACAAAGAGGACTCGTAATATTTGGTGTATATTGCACCCAAGTCTATAGTGATTATTAATTTTTTTTTTTGCCAGAGATTACATAAGCAAAATATATAAAACTTAAAGTAGGAGGCACAGTGAGTCATCTGTTATTTTCAGGAAGAGTGATGACATGTCCATATAGTTATGACGAAATTAATTTTAGATTAAAGCTTTTCTATAAAAATTATATTATAAATTAATATTGCTAACCCAGAAGCAATTTCTGCTTTGCTGACATTCACATAGAGGAGGATCAACTAGATGTGGCAGATCTCATCGTATGCCTTAACCACAGATTATAAAATATAGGAAAAAATCTGTACAGTGAATATGAGTCTCGACCATCCTGCCCTCTTATCTGCATTCAGTCAACTTCAAATATTCCCGCCAGCTGCAAGAGAAAGCTTATATCAGAAAAAGCAAAAAGGGGAAGTACAGAGATTCTTTGAGATACCTTCAGCCTCCTCCACAAACCCCCCATTCCTTTTGCTTCAGACTGAATGAATTACATCCCAGAAGAGAAGCTAACTGCTGTCTTCCTTCAAATTTATCTTGTTCCCCGGAAAGTTTAGCAGTGGGTTCTGTGAGAAGCTGAAGGGTATTATATTATCATCTTGTCTTGTTCCAGCTCAGTCAGATGCTCGCAACATACCACTTGCCTATCCAGCTAATCCTATCCTGGGTCAGGTCCTCTACTTTGTTAAAGCTGCTGATCTGTAAAGTCACTCCTCTGTTGTGCCTTGAAGGATCCTTCTGGGTCAGCTTCTTTTATTTGGCAATGTGTTTGACAAGACAAGTTTGTTTAAGGGGCCTTTTCCAGTACGAACTACATGACTAAGGTTAAATCCAACCACTGTGTTTTATGACTTTGGAAGTAGTTATACTACTTTGGCTATCTCAAAGATTTTTATTCAGCCTAATCATATCTCTAAATGTTTGATCCAGGAATAGCAGAAAAATACTGAATGCTTTGTTAACTCTTTAACCTTCATGATCTGCATGCAGGGTCATGACTGCATCCTTGCAATGTGCTAGTAGTTTCCAGTACCACTGGAGTTAGACCTCCACGGTGAGATGGCAGTGGTTTTCCTGACCGTGTTACTGCAGCATAAATTCAGCTAACTCGTAAAATGTGTTCCCTAACCTCTGCAGTTTTCACAGCTTTTACTTTCAGAATGACAGAATCATTCAGGGTCAAGCTGGTTTTCATGACCTTTACTTTTCAGTTATAATACCCACTTGTTTAGTAACTCTGACTGGACTGTTGATCCACTGCTGTGCTTTGATTAGTAATGGGAGATTGCCTTTTGCAGACACCAATGACAGGAGTATGGTACAAAAAATGTCTTGATTATCAGCAGTACTCTTGAAAAACGCAGTTTTGGGACTCAGCTGTAAAACAGCATTGTAAGCTTAGGGAAATTTTTTACTCCCAGTTGAGCCTCTTTAGCTTTATAGCTTCAGTGCAAATTGCAGAAGTAGACTTCCTGGAGGTTTACCCGGGTGGCAAGCTAAAATATTTAGCCACTGCTATGTTCATTATCTTTACACACTTAGGTGGATATGCTGGAAACTCATACTGTGTCACACTTCTGTTGCTGTGTTGATAATTATTGGCTGATTACATATCCACTCTCTTAACTACTCCTCTGGGTTATTTCTGTCCTCCTAATTACTAATTAATTGAACTTTAAATGGCTCATAGGTTGGTTTAGGTTTGGCAAAGTTCCCAAAAGATTGCCTGTAAAGTTTATTTGAACTAAACAAAAAAATCATTTGCTGATAACTTCAGTTAAGATGATGTTCTTGGCAGAATGCAAGCTCTTCATGTGACAGGCAGGAACTAGAAATGGCATGAATAGATTTTTTTTATCCCCCATGTTTCAGATTTCCATTTCTTACACATAGTCCACCCTGAAGCTGAAGAGAATGTTAGGAAATATAAATGCTTTCCATCTTGTCTAAGATGCAGGCTTGGCAGCAGTGGAAAATAATTTATTTATCCATATAAGTACTGTGTCCACTCAGAAGAAACACAGGGGATCAGCACCAGAATCAGGAAGATACTTTGCCCTCCATTTCCAATTTGTCTTTTGTGTATTGCAGAGTGCAGCTGCAAAGTGCTGGCATGTACTTATCTGATACCTAAAGAGGCAAACGAAGGACTATTACATTATAAACCTGGGATGGATTTGAAGAGGATATATAGAATTAATGCTCTTGTGGGGGCTCTGAGCAGCCTGCAAGGTCCAACATTCATTCTCTAATCTGATATTAGCTTCTCCCATTCCTTAGCAGGCCTCAAGAGCAACTGCCAATGGATCAGCAGAGGGTAGACGTTCAAACCTTCTCAAATCATTTTAAATAGCCTCGCATGAGTTTCATGTTGACAGCAAGCCAGGTGGAATTTTCCATTTTCTTTCTAGCTTTCCAAATAAGAACAGACCTACTTTCTTTTGACTCTGGTTTTATATAACCAACAAAAATGACAGATAGCCTTGAATTTGGAAGATTACATTGGCCTGTTCTCAGCTGAAATGTTCTGTTATCGTTGACGTATGTGCTTAAATGAGCACTGAAGTGTGAATGGCCATCTGTCCGGGAAGTACGAGAGATCCTGGTTACTAAAATGAAACCACAAAAAAGCTTAGTGCTTAGCAGCAGCACTGAAACACAGGGGAAGAGAGAGCCATTTTCACACTGCAGATATTTATAGTGGAGTGATTATTATAACTCAGCAATTGCCTAGACTTCCTGCCTCATATTTTTCTAAATATGTTCACTCTTAATTTTTTGCAAACATTGAGCTTTCAATATTTGCATCTTTTGTAAAAACAAACAAAGAAAAGTGCTAGGTACCCTCCCTGTCAAAATTAGTTGTTTTCTGAGGGAATGATGTTCATTTTCTCACTAAGAGTTCTCTGCTTTGTAAGGCTTTTAGCTAGAATGTGCTCTAACTTCAAATGAAGATTTGAACCTACATTCCCACATGACTGATCGACAGCAAGGCTGAAGGCTACTCCTGGGTGCATCTCTTCCTCTGCAAGCCTCAAAAACTTCCTAAGGAAAGGCTTTTGCAAAATCTATGGAGATTTTGATCTTTAGACGGTTGCTGTATCTGATTCACCTCAATTTTTGGCTATGAGTGCCAAAGGTTCCGGCAACAACCACTAGAACTGGTTCAGGGTTTCATGCTAATTTCAATGTTAGGAAAAGCTCCTTCCAGAAGGGTTTGGTTTTTTTTAAAATTATGCCTTCTGATGTGCAAACTGCTGTTTTATCAAACAGTAATTTTTGGGGACAATCTCCTGTAGCATCTAATCTGAAAAATTCATGACCATGTTGGCTGCTGATGCTGTTTTTTGTGGTGCTGTGCAAGTCACATTTCACTATCTGTTCAAACATGAGTTTCGATGTCTTTTTAGAGCCACTCACATTATTGATTTGAATCAAATCAACTTTTTTTCCATTTTTGCATTTTCATTTTTCATTATTTCTTGTAATTACTTTTGTTTATGCATAGAGTCATGTAGTTATAGTCGGTTTTTAAACTAAGCTGCTGATTCCCTGAGACTGCACACACAGTTTTTCTGTTAAATTTAAGGCACAAAAGATAAACCTGTGAAGCAGCAGATACAGATATGTCATGTTTGTAGCTAAACCCCTGCAACATTTTCACTTCTGTTAGAGCATGTTCCCTCAGCGCAGGGATCTCTGAAAGGTACCACGTCTCTGAGATAATGAAAAAGCAGAATGGAACTGCAATTCATTTTATATTTCTTTTTTCCTTTACAGTTTAAAAAGCACCTAAGACAGAAGAATATGAAGGAAGCCAATTAACATAAGGGCATTTTCTCCCCCTTCTTTTTGTTTGGTGGATGGTTCAAAGAACACAGCAGCTTTGTGTTCTTATTTATTTATTTATTTTGAGTGTAATCTGAGGAAATGAACCGTGAAACGCAATTAATGAAATAGCTGTGTTGAATCACATAAACCAGTGTCTGCACAGCTGCCACTCATGTCACAAATGCATCTCTTGCCTAATGTCCACCAGGAGAGTCATTAGCCAGCCGCTTTTGTGAAGGGCCTCCTGTGCTTTAATTTCAGTATATAATAGAGCGGGGAGCTGGCTGAGTAGCCTTACAACGGGGTGGGTTTTTTTTCCAGCAAAGATACTGTAAAAGAGAAATGGCTGTTCCAGGAAGAGTGTGCTCAGATGGGGAGGGCTGCATAGGCAGGGTGCAACTGGTAGAAGAAAGCAGAATATCTGCCTGGGTAAAAAATATCCAGGGCAGTGTCAGGAGCTATTCAACCTGAAATGTAAAATGACTCCCTGTAGTTTCTTGATGTCAGATAGCACTCCTAACTCTAAAGCTTTTTACTTCCATGTATATCATTACATTACTTTTATTTTGTTTAATAGGCATGTATTCCATGCCAGCAAGGGCGAGTGTTGGAAAGGAAAAGCTGCAGGGGCTGCTCTGAGGTGGCTGCTCCAGGTCAGCTTTACTGAAGTGGCCCAATACCCAAAACCTCCAGAGCCTTAGGATCCAAAATCTTCTTTTAGCTGGCTGAGGAATTAAAGGGTAGGAGAGATTAAAGGACACCTCTTCTCTGAGCATTTGTAAAGGAGCTAAACAGTTTTAGTGCTGTGTACTGTGACGCCACTGATAGCAGTTTTATCAAGCTAAATCTAGTCTTGCTAAGGAGGATATTAATAAATTATCTGGTAATGAAAAATGTGAGAGGAACCACACTCTTACATCAAGGCCTGATGATTACTTTGATAGATGCAGTGGCAAGATTTTCCTGACAAGGCAGAAATGAAAAACATGACACATGGACCTTTAAGGGTGACCTCAGAGGAAAACGCAAGTTGCTGAATGATACAAAAATAGAACAGGAAAACAGAAGCTTGAAGGGGCTCAATGTCAACAGCCAGACAGATAGGCTAGACTGATCAACTGATCATTGAGTTTAGTGCCAAAAGCAGAGCAGAGAGAAAGAAGCCTTACACTTGGCAGGACAATAAATGTAGCAGAAGCAGCTTTGAAGAAACGTCAAGTGTTAAGAATTTTAAGAATAGAGAGGAGGGGGAAAGAAAAAAGCAAGCACCGGTAACCAGTGGGCTAGTCAGGAGATAAACCCCCAGAGAGTGTCATCAATAAAACTGCTTGCTTCCTTTGCAGGTGTTTTAGAAACAATGCTAATAACAAAAAAAAAAAATAAAATAAAAATGAATGCAACTGAACATTTCCCTGCATTGGTTTAAGATTTGTGTAGGGGGATCGGGTCACCTTAGAGACACAAATTACTAAAAATAAGGCTTCTCAGAGCATAGGTGTTAGATATAGAATTGTAAAAGAGTTGGAAGATACTGGGGTGTTACACTTGATGGATCTGAGAGTTTTATTTAGTGTTTCGCTTTGCTAGAGTTCCTGCAGAAATGTGCATGAGCTGCTGTTTTTCCTTCATATATGCCCGGTGTTATTGATGCTGTGTGGCTGATACTCAAAATGGGCCAATATAAATGGGAAATAACACTAACACTTCAAAATATATAACAGAACTTACCATGAAGGCAAACTGATGAAAAATAGTGGCAAAGTGTGGCAAGCTTCCCTGTACTAATTCTTCTAGATGTTCATACTCTGGACTCATTTCCATGTATGTCTGTTTACAAATGGCTGTTTAATCTAAAACGAGAGATTTTGGATGTCCAACTGTCTTAACCCCTATGTATTCAACAGGTTTATTTGGAACTTTCATTTAAGGAAACTTAGTGAGTTATCTCTGTCAATACAGAGATGCTCCCCTTTCCAAATAAGTGACCCCTAAAGACCACAAATGGCAGACAAATTGATTGAAGATGGGAGTGGGGTGTGAAGGTGCTGATGTGATCTTTAAGTGCTTGTGTGGATTACAAGACATTTAGAAATCGTTTTGAAAGGTAAAGGCTTGATGAGCATGTGTCTTGTGTGCATATATACACGTGTGTACGAAGGGAGGTGTTTGGGTTTCTTTTCATTTTGTACTGTTGTAACTACAGGGCAATCATTTGCCAGATGTCAGCAAGGTCTAGCATCTGATTTTGAAGTGGAACATAATAAATGATCTACCAAGGGGGTTCAGCAAACACCACATATAGCTTTAAACTGTCATTAGAGAAAAAAATCTAGGAAGGTGACATTTGGTGACATACTGGGTGACATTTGAAATGACAGCACTTGCTTTCAGATGTAGCATTCCCTCCTGCTGTGAATCAAGGGAATCTGTACTGTGGCTACGACTTGTTTTATTGATGACCCTCATTTCTGGAAAATGTAGGCAGAGACTGCACACAGTCCTGTCTGTAGCACCAAGTGAGAGCTGGTGCAGTAGGAGAGGGCAACCGCAGAGCATTTACTATGCAAGGCATGATCTGAATGACTTAGTTCTGTAAAGGAGTTATAACCTCGGCTCTGCTTCTAAAGAGTTGAGTGAGGAATGAATGAAGAGCAGTAAAAAAACCCAGCAAACCACTGGGGGAGTGTATCTACTACTCCATAGACTTCCTAGGATTGCAAAGTTTCATGAGCAATAAAAAGAACAGTTCAGTGCTTGGGTTTCACCAACCCCCTACTGCTCTCAAGAGTCATCAGTAAGTGCTCACCTTCTAACACATGTAAATGAGCTGAACTCCTGCTTCTGAAAGCTCTCAGAGCTATGGGAAAACTTGGATAATTAGCAACTACCTGAGTTCTTGTTGACTGCTTTCTTCTCTTGTTGAATACCAGAGAGCCAGTGTCCTTTGATTGCTCCTTGCTTTTGCTCATAAGGGTTAAAAGGACTCCTTGAAGTACTGTGATCACTGGAATGAGGCCATCAACGGGTATATTTGGACTGGAATCTACTGAAAATCCCTGTGAACATGAAAAGCTTGTCGAGTTTGGGGTCTGTTTTGAACTGTTAGAACTGCAAGGAAAACTGGAGCTGGTTTCAGACACCATTTAAACCTCTTTACTAATTTCATATCAGGAAGTTTACTTTCTTCAGCTTTCTGTGTAAGTCTGAAGAAAACTCTAATGTAGAACTTGCAGAAAATCATCAACAAATGGGATGTATTATTCCCATTATATATTGTATCATTATTCAAGCCAGCATATGAAACAATTTTATGAATTAGAATTAGACTTCTGGGAAGATATTCTGTGTCATTTGTTATCAATATTATTTTAGATGCCATTAACTGGCAATAAAATTTGAATGCAAGTAATTTTAATTGTTAAATGTTATATTAGCACATAATGCTCTAATCATAAGTATTGATTTTTTTTTTCTTCTGGTGCTTAAATGAAACTACTGTTCTTCAACAATTTTGTTATGTTCAAGAAACAAGTGTGTGATTTGCATTCTCCAAGGTAGGGGAAGGGACACAAGGCTGTGATGAGAAGTAGTACTGTACACCTGTGAACAACAAATTACATGCCTAAACTTTGTTTTGAAAACTCCTATTAGCAGAAAATATCCTGTAGGATTTTAACTTGTATAGGTGAAATAACTGTGTTGGTTTTCTTTCTTTCTTTCCTCTTTTAACCTGCTGTAGAGTCTGTTTAATGACTGAACTAAATCCTGAACTCCTGCTCACTTATGTGAATGGGTTAAATACATATATCTGTGCAGCACAACAGCTGTAGGGCTTGCAAGTGGCACAAAAGCTTTGCATTGGTTCTCTCCACAGGGAATGAATTTTAACTTCATGATTGCATCTTTCCAAGAACTGGTCTCTATGACAAATACAAGAATCACCTTAACAGATTAGCCAGGAGTCTATTTAATTTAGTGTCCCATTTCTCGAGGCTTATATATGAAACAATAATTCTGGTTTATGAAGCAGGTGAAAACAAAGAGTAGATATTGATTGTGGGGGAAGGGAGGAACAATATAACTACTGATTCCAGGAAATTTGGATGGAAAGCAGCAAATCTGCATTCTTAACACTGCTGTTTGGATAATAATGGTTAGCCTGGATGGGGTCCCTCTCCACTCTCCTACCTCCCTGATTCTGTATCAGGAAGCCTTTTATGAGGAGAAAACACAAACAAGCCTTACCTGAAGTTTTCAACAAATTTCTTTTACACAAGACAACGTCGGGTAGTCACAATTAAGTATTCTAATAGCTCCTTTTGCTACAAATGACTTTATGTAATGTCTTTCAAAGCTTTTTCTGATATGTCTGCCTTCCCCATGGAGACCACAGGGGGCCTTACTGGTGTTCACATGGAGAGAACTTTCTTAGGCCTACTGTAGCTCTTGGTCTTCATAACATCTTGTGTCAAAGAATTATGTGTGTTCCTACAGTCTGGAGATTACTACTGAATGCAAACAGTGATATTCATGAGGTGGCTTAAAACTGATTTTCTTTAGGCCACAAGTAACTGCGGGACTTTTCCATCAAATATGTGTTAGTTTAATTCCTTGTGAAAGGCAAGTCCTTCTCTTTTCTTCACAAACCTTGGCTTCTATTTGTTGTAGCTATAATAAAATAGAGAGTCACAGTACTTCTTGCATCTCACTGAAGATCCATCATGGCTGGTGTGAGAAAGGGAATAATGAAGTTAATTCTCTAGAGAAGCTGGGTTCATTATCACACATGACCACTGTGTTTGCTGAACTTGTTTTCTAGTTCTGCTATTTCAGCTGATGAGGCAGGAGTAAGGCCTGATTTCTAATTGAGTCATGCATCAACAGCATTCTGTTCTATTTTATTAAAATGTTTCTCAGGTGTCCTCAATTACAGACACATTAACCAAGCCACCATTTTATCTGTGTCTAATACTATTTGTTTGGGGTTTTTTTATCATGATCAGGAGGATGTGATAGAAAGTAGGCTTGTTAAATTTGCAGATGTTGCAAACTAGGAGAAACCTGAATGCTGGATGGCAGGAGATTGAGTCTGATGATTAGATACGTGGTTTTGTTATATATAAATATGGCACTATTAGAGATACATGGCTCTATTCAACAGAGACAAGAGGGAAGTACTGGGCTTACACAGGAATAATCAAGTACCTAAACACAGGATAGGAAACAGCTGACTAGGTGGAAATTCAGTGGAAAGGATCTTGGGGCTGGTGCTCTGGAGGTGTTTCTCTTGGCAGCAGCAGCATCAGGAGGAGGTTCAACCCTCAAGCTGACCTCCTATTACCTTGCAGCCATTGATCTGCTTCAAAACTACCCAGCTGTTTTTCTCAATTCATTTTCAGCTGGATCAGCAGCTCAGCTGACAGATGTTGAATCACTAGAGCCATCACAAGGGACATAACAGGGATGTGCAGCCAGAGTTGCTGGGATCACACCTTCTGACAAGAATGTCATCCTGGGTAAGCTTAAAATAATGGTGAAACAACACATGTGCTCTCCATACTGATGGCAGATGGGATAAGAAATTCTAATAACAGCAAAGAAAATTTAGCTCAGGTGTTAGGAAAAGCTTTTCCTTGATCATGAAGTGTTGGAGCAGAGTGGCCAGGGAGGCTGCAGAGACCCTGTCTGCGGCTCTTTAACAACTTCAGATAGACACACATCTTTTGGGAAACCCCACGTATGATTTTTTTCTGCCTGCAAGCAAGGAAACAGATTTAACTGGTCTCTGGAGGTTACCTCCTGCCCTCTGCTTCATATCCCTTAATTATTTTTAGTGCAAAATTAATAAAATGAAAGGTGTTTCTCAAGGACAGAATTTTGCAAAAATTACCCTTTTATTGTTAATCGTTTCAGTGTAGGCAACTGGATTAGCCTACACTGTTTGATCAGTGTGGGGGAAAGGAAGGAAGAAAGAACATTAATCATATAAAATTTCTCTCTCAGCATTTTGACAATAAGGTGGCATTTATGAAGAACTTGGGTCATACAATATATATCTGTCTGTCATTAAAATAACCACTTTCCAAGCAGTTTTAATCATAGAGCTTACTACAAAAAAGTGTCAGTGTGACCCCACCTATGACATTAATCCAGCAAAGATATTCTTGATGGTTATCTTTATCTTGATATCTCCCACTAGAAGATGCCAGTTTTGAATGAACATCCCTGTCTGTTTCAATAAAAATGATAGGACTGCTTTTTAAGGGTTTTTTTATGACCATGGTGCTGTTTTGCACAGGATTAAGGTTAACTGTTCATTTTAATGTCTGCAATGACTGGTGAATACTGATGGACAAAAGCACAGAGAAATTTGCAGTCACTGACCCTCCTGAACATCTTATACAACCCAAATCTCTATTCTCATTTAATTATCATAACTGTTTATCATAAAAGTTAGTAATTGAAAATGTTTGTCTTCAGTCAAGAGACCTGATCAGTCTTTGAAGCTGTGTAGTTTCATTTTGAGACTCTACAAGAATTTTCCTCAGTCTCTTTGTTCTGCAGCTTCATTTTTTTTTTTAAAGCTCAGAAGTGACACTAAAATTGCCTATCCTTCTTGTGCTTTCATTTGAATAAAGAACTGAGGGAGCTATAGGATAGTAGTAAAGTCTCTTGAAGTGTATATGCCACTGTATTTTACTTCTTTATATTAGCACAGATGTACATTCCTCAGCTTTTGAAATTAGAAGTTCAGCCCAATAGATCTTACTGATAGGTCCACAGCACCAAGATCTTAAGTGCTTACTAAGAGAAGTCTTGCTCTTAGCAGGAATAATTTGCTTGGATAACTGTTTGGATTCCATGGAGACTGATGCCTGGCTGGAATACAGAGGCAAAATGATGCTGCAAAAAGCCCTGCAGGGCTGTTTATTCCTTTTTCAGACAGAATTGATAATTACTGCTCCTAGTCTGTAGCACATCAATCTCCTTTTAATTCATCTGATAAACCATGTTTTGCCTTTCTTTTTTCCTTTTTGCTAATGAATGAACAAATCTATATTCTCTAGGTCATAGTGGTATAAATTCATGCCATCTTGTTGCACCTCCTAAAACTAGTTGAACTGATGGTACTCAATACGCTCAGACTTTATGAGCACTTTCTGACAGACTTTAGGAGGTAGACAAACTCAGACAATCAGGAGGCAATTATTGGTATGAAAATCCAGAGAGGCTGCAGTGCCCTGCGTAATAGATCCAGTGCCTCTTTGAAAGGCGTTAGCATGTAGCTAATGGCAAATAGATCCCTCAGTCTATGAATTTTAAAATGCAATATGCCACATAAAACAATATAAATCCAGGAAGACTGCAATTTATCTGCACTTTGTTGTCTTAACTCATGCAAGGACAGCAGTATTACATCTATACGGAGGAAAGTTTGGTTTAGTGTTTTCTTCTTGGTCTGAAATCTCAGACCAAGAAGCAAATTCCTTTATTTTCCATGTAATTTTGTTATGTGCACTAAATGAAGAAATAAATAAGGTGAGGAAATATATCTGTGTGCTTATTACAGTTTTAGAAATTTATAGATTCCACTAAAACCAAATGTGTGCTTTGATGATATGCTTATTTAAGTTAGACTTAAGCATTTACAGCTTTACTGAATTTGATCCAATAGGTGCCTCTCTTGACAATACTGGTAGAAAGTAAGTGTAAAGATTTCTCAAGTCCAGGACAGTTAAAGGTTGCAAAGATTTGAGAAATGGATTCCATATTGTCCAACAGTTGAGGTATCATGGTAGAGAACTGGTCTTTCTCTTATTTTCTGTTGAAGAAATTTCACCTCTTACGCAAACCAAAATGTTAGGTCAGATGAAGAATAAGCTCTGTAACTTAATGTTCATAACATTCACCTAGAATAAAGGAAACTATTTAAATAAGTGCTGTACCTGGAGCTTGCATGTTGCAGGCATGAACTTACAGGTCCTTCCTGCCAAATAATTTGAAAAGAACTACTTTCTTTTTCTCCAGAGATGGGGGAAACCCTAAATAGCTATCAAGGTGTACATAATATTAAGTAGGAGTTTCCTTTCCTGCCAAATCTTATTAGATATGAAAGCAAAGATAATTGATAATTAATCAGGTTATTCTAAAACTCTCTATGTAACAACAGGCATATCCTATACTGAAACAAGTCAGAAATTAACATCTGTGCTTATGGGAGCAGGTTCTTGCCCTGGGAAACTCAGCGATGCATGTGTTGCTGTTCTGCCCCTAACAAAAACAGCATACAGCATCTGCAATAGCTTTTTTTACTATCCAAGAAAAAAAATATCTATGTGTCTGTAGGAGAGACAGATGTGAGCTCATGTCACCATGGTGGGAAGCAGGGGATCCCCATGAAAGCGCATCAGAAGAAGAACAGCACAAGTGAAGCAGCGCAGAAGGGATGGGACCCTTGCAGCCATAGTGCAGTAAGAGCAAGGGAAGAGGATTTGTTTATTTAGGCACAGTGTACAAGTTTACCTCTGCCACTTCAGTTTAAAGAAAATAAACTGTGCTTCTGCCCACAAATACATAATTACACTGTACTCTAATATCTCTCGACTTCAAAATGACAGCTAAAGCAGATTAAAGCTGTTTACAGCCTATGGGAAGTAGTATGGTGGCTCCTGGCAATATTTTTCTCGCTCAGTAACCAAAGTCCAGTCATAAATCTATATTCTTCTTCAAGGAGGAAGGCTGTGATTAAAGGATTCATCCTACAGCTGTGGCTTGGTGATAAGAGCTTTATGTTCAGACCCTCCTAGGCTACAAAAAGAAAAAAAAATCATTTTTCATTAAGTTAGCTACCCTAATTTGGGGGAGGGGGAAGCAGCAGACAAGTAGTTTGGTCAATGAGTTCCTGTAGATTTGGTAGAGAGCATTGTATACAGTATTTATAAGCAGCAGCTGGGATTTGAGAGATAGACTGCAGCCCTTGTACCATCTCATCTCTGTCCCTGTACAGCGATAGTTTTCTCTGCAAGATGGATATTGTGAATTTAAAGAAGTTTCTTTTTGGAATACTTGCTAGCTGCCCTACTGCTTTTGCCAGAAATGCAGCTTCCCTGCCCAGAAAACTGCAGGCAGGGACCCCTGAACTGTCCTTCCAAACTAAACATCCACACAGAAGGAAAAGATACCCTAAAACTCTGGTTTTGCGGATGTGCTTTTGTCTTTAGCTGAGGCCTTCACAGAATAGTTGTAGAGACTAAAGGAAGAACTCCTGAGGGACCAAAACTTTTGAACTAAGATTTTAAATGGTCAGAGCCGTACACTGCTGCCAGGCATCATTCTATCAGGCAGAACTTAAAACGAAGGGTTTTGCGACACCTTTACTGCCGGAAAAATAACAGAACTGAACTAAAAGCAACAACCCCAACCCAGTAACCCAGAATGCAGCAATTCTGATGCATATTTTGGCAGGTTTGAATGTTTCTGATGACAGAGCGCAGCTTGATTATAGTAGGCAGCTAATTAAACTGTACCCAGAAATCGTTGTGTGAATAATATGCCTGGTACACGAAAGAAACGGGAGCAAACTCTAATCCTCCAGCAACTCAAGACATGAGTTATCTCACTGTTCCATATGCCCCCAGTTCTGCTTTTTAATTCAGCAATGACAAAGAGTGCAGTGAGAGATCCAGTGACATGTTTTTGTATTTTCTTAATTTTTAAATTAGAGTGTGTTTATATTGGAATCTTTGCTGGTACTAAGTCTGCAATGTTCAATGTTTAATTTGTAATAGTCCTGTGCAAAATGGGATGAGGGTTAATCAAAAGGTTTTATCGCTCTTTTTAATGATCTTCACGATGTTAGAATAAGATGTAAATTTTAATTTCACCTTGTTAGCTAGCATTTTTCACCAAAAGTTTGGATTTGCAAATCATCTGGCATTTTTAATAAGAGCAGATGCTAGTGATTTTGAAGAACCTAAATGCCTCAAGTATGGCAGACATTATTAATTTGATTGATATACAATTTAATGTAACTTAGCAATTATTAATGCCATTTAGCATCAGTGTTGATATTCAGAAAGGTAGCCTGTAAGCATGAAAGCTATGCAAGAAAAGAGAAGGTTGTTTTTCCCCCTAGATCTGCTTCTGAATAGATACTCCTTTTCAGCTCACTACTGTAAACACTCTTTCCTCCTTCCTGTCAAATTTTAGTCACAGCTATCACCTGGAAGGTTATTTTCTAGAGGCATACAGTTATCTTACCTTCTGAGAGACAAGCAGTAAACTTACTCTTAGCCTGAAGACATTTACCAACAGTGTTTTATATGTTACATTTATCAACTCTTCCAATCGCAGTGAAGCCAACTGAAAAACATACCTGCTAATGGAAAAGGACTATTAAAGTACTCCTGTGCGTTCATCTTGCACTAAGCCAGCTGCATATAGCTGTGCCATAAATCACAGTTAAATGATTACATTCCACCAGAATAACTGCCAAAAGAGTAAACTTCCAACCAACAGGGAGGTTATGCTAACAGAATGAAAACTCCATTCATTTGCAGAATAACATTATATGGTTACATACCCTGGGTCCATGTTAAACAATGAGCAAAGGTTTTTTTGATGTGCTGAGCTTGCCTGTTTTTTTTCTTCTGGGGTGGGTATGAAGTCACTATTTTCCAGTGTTCAGGTTTCCTGCTGCCAGAGGCTGTGGCTAACTGGAGCAAGGATGGATCTGGGGGAGCCAGGCTTCAAAACTAAGCATAAACCTGGATGGGAATGGGTGGTGGTGGTGGCTGAGGTTAGTGCTTATGTTTTCACCAGGCTATCAGATGTGGTGGCTGAGGAGCTGCTGCTCAGATGCACTGCTGTGTAGCAGAAGGCTGGCAACTGTGGCATTAACTCTTCAAACCATCCTGCTAAATCTGACAGAGCTTGTCCAGCAGGAAACAGTGCAGTGAGCAGGTGCTCTCCACTGAGATTTAGGCTTTAATTTCCATCTCAGTCCAAGCACTGACTTCTGTGAGGCATTGGGATTGCAAAGGTATGTGTCACAGTGGGAAAGGAAATGGAAGCTTTTTTTTCCCATGTTCCTCAGGAGGCAGGCAGATGTCTTGCCCTTTCTGTCCAGCTGAGAAGCAGCTAGAAAGGTTCAAGTCTCCCTTAATTATAGTGGAGCAATGTGTGGCAAACAATCTGTCTAGACCTTGGTGTGTAGCAGCTGCAAAGAACAGGAGAGTAGCAATGCGTTAGCCATTGCTTTACCCTTACAACCTCTGGGTAAGGTAATGTAGCTCATACTGCACAATATAGGCAGGGATGAGAAGGAAATAGGGGCATAGTGGGGAATGTGTGCTCATTCCAGTGCTCTTGCAGCAGACCCTTGGGGACCTGCAGTGGCAACAGGGAATGTGAAATGCAAATGGGCAGGGGGTGCTGCTGGGGCCTTGGTGAAATGTCAGCGCTGTTGAATAAAGCTGGAGCAGTGCAGAGGAGGGGAAGTCACAGCACATGCATTTTCTACCTGAGAAGAGCTTACACAAGCCTGAAGTTGGAAGTAAAGCAGAGGACAGTTCATAACATCAGAAAATCTGCAACCATTAACGGATTAAACAGTTTGCTAAACGAAACCACTGTTTTCTCTTCACTAAGGCATTTCTTCTGGAAAAAAGATTTAATGTTTGCAAATCATAAATAAGTGCTTAACAGCTGTCTGCTTGATGGAATTGATCTGAATGCATGCTGGGCTTGATCCAGGCATTGGCAGGTATTTTCTGTTGTGTTATTCTTCTGCCAAATTCAGGAGGAGAGTTGCCTGCTCCCAAGAAGCTCTTTATTTTTTTCTTGTGAAATACAAGCTGATGGCTCTCCTGGCATGTAGCCCCAGGTAGGACTAAGGTGCTGATATATCATGATTTGCAGAAGCATGGAATCTGAGACAGGCTGCTGCAGGAAGTCAGTGGTCTCCATTTCCCTCCTCCCAGAAGTATCTGAGAAAGCAGAATCTGTATATCCTGAACACAGGGGAAAGGAATAAGTCAAAGGATTTCAGTGTGAAATGAGAAAGTTTTTTTAGAGGTATGTGAAGCTTTTGGGTTCAAGGAAACCAGTTGCTACTAGCAAGCCTTAAGGAAAAAAAGCAGTCTGTGGATCCCAGGGCACTGAATATCCAGAGCAAGTCTTGCTGCACCTCAGCTTTAATTTTGATACTGCTTAGCAACCCTTTTAGCTTTCCTTTGCAAGCAGTACGATTGAATTTGCTGTGCCATTTTTTTGGTGTGCTGTTGTCGCACCCATGGAATGACTGGAGCACTGACCTAGCAATGTCAAGAAAGGGGAAATAATGGAGTTGCTTAATAGATGTTGAAGCCCAAACTCAAATGTAGGATGGATAGATGAATTTCTGGTTCTTAAGTATGGACAGGTACTTTTTTGCATTATGCTTCAATAAAGCATTTAAAGATAGTCATGAATAATAAGTAAGTAATTTTATGCTGAATGACTGCAGAGCATAGAAACGCTCCCTCTCTCTCTCTCTTTTAAGTGCAAAAATGTCTTCCATTAAAGGCCATATATTCCTTTCGTTCCTGAGATGCAGCTTCCATTGATGCCGGTTTATGGTGCTGAAACTTTGGCTGAAGATTAAGTAGAAAGGCATAAGAGAGACCTTTATGGGGTTTTGTCTTCTAATAATTTGAATCAAATACTTCCCCAAGAAAATGTGTTTTACATGTATTTTAAATTCCTTCTTTCCCAGTAATGTCTCTTTTTCTAAGACACTTGCATTTTGAAAATGTTGTGACATATTACGTTAATTGAATATACAGCCTCAGAAACTGGGAGCACCTTTTCAATTGCACTGAATGCATGTGAGCAGACTGGAGGCTCACTACACAATTGCCAAGAAAAAGAAGAAAGGAAAAATTATTTCTCATTAAAAGTAAGATTAGTAACACAAGAAAGCAGCAGTATCACTGTCTTCTATCCATTAAATAAACTCTTGTCAGTGCAATTCCAAGAGTTTGTGAAAGAGAAATCTCAATCTGACAGGCTGTTCCAGTTTACAGTGAAGTTCTTGATTTCCCCTAATTAAAGACTTCCTTGGTAGTTATTTTTTGAAGCGTAACTAAGATATTAAGATAGTCACATAAAAACACAAACCTTCATTAAATATTATACACCCATGTTCCTCTTTGTAAATATTTCTCTCTGTTTTGTTCTGTGACACTGTGGCAGTCCTTTTTTTCTTTTTCGCTGACCACCAATTGCAGTTTATGTCCCCATGCGACGTTACTCTTTCCATGAAGGATACACAAGAGCAGAATATATAGCTCAGCTACAGAGAATCCCAGACTGGCTTAGACTGAAAGGGCCTTAAAGCTCATCCAGTTCCAGCCCCCTGCCACGGGAAGGGACACCTTCCGCTAGACCAAACTGGCCTTGAATGTTGCCAGCGTTGGGGCAGCCACAGCTTCTCTGGGCAACCTGTGCCAGCACCTCAGCACCCTCCCAGGGGAGAATTTCTTCCTAATGTCTAATGTGAATCTGTCAGGTCCCTACATTTCTAAAACTCTTACGTCTCCTTGTTATGGACAGAGAAGCCCATCACAAAACCCGTTTTTAAGATTGAATTATGTTGCAGATGCTTCTCTCTCAATGTTTCATGTGGGAAACTGAAGTTGGACTAAGGAGTCACTGCTCTTTAGGAGTGTGGTCCCAATCCTGTCACCCTGTCCCACACTTCTGCTGCTGTCCTTGTGCTGGCTCTGACCCTTATGCTGCCCTCTCTGACCACGAGGGCATCAAATGTATCCAGCCCCAGTAACAATGCAAAAAATGCGTGTTGTTTTTTTACTGATTTGGCAGGAGGAATCTGCTCCCTGATGGTTCAGAGAAACATCAGTGCTGGCAAAGCACAGTGTACCCTGCAGAGCCTGTGGAGGGCAATGGGAAGAGAAACAGGAACCGCAGGAAGCCAGCTGCAACTGTGACACATATCTCTCTCTCTAAGGCTGGTAAGCACAATTCTGAACTGTGTGCTTCTTCAAAGAATATGAAAGACAAATGATATCTCAGCAAGATAGTTATATTTTAAACAGTGTTATCTAAATGAAAAATAACCCCAATCTGCAGTAGCTTGGTAAGAAGGACTTCAGTTTTCGGTGTGAGTCTCTGGCAACGGATGAGCCATTCAGAACAGTATTGACAGCATTTGCATAGACATGGTGGCTTGTGAGATTGCAGTTTGTCACTGGCTGTGTGCATGTTGCTTTTTTCTTTTAAATACGTGACATTTTCTTTTAAATATGTGACATTCATAACTATTCTATGATTCTATGACAAAGTAAATTTATGAAGCGCTAAGTTTCCAGGGGTTTTATTAATGATGGGTTGTGCAAATTCGTCTTTGTACAGAACGTTCTTCCTAAATAATGAGAAGGCAGAAAACAAAAAAGAATTTTTGTAGGTCCCTTCCCCCAGCTCTATCACTTACTTAAGTCAAAACAGCCCAAACTCCTTTAATACTGCATGAAATTCATGGAGATTCTGCTGCATGAAATGTAATTATTATACATGATGCAGCCCCCATTTTTCCACTTAAACACAGAAGTACTTGGTTTCTTTACACTGATATTCCTCGGTGTAAAGAGAAGTAACAAACTTATCTTTTTAAATTGGTTTATGCACTGCCTGAACGCTATTTCTTTTCACCTCATTTTTGTGGTGATGCAGCATCACCACCAGCAGTTTTTTAGCGGCTGGATTGGAGATCTTTCATCAAGGAAGCTTAAGAAATGAGAGAAAAAAAGGAAAGTAACTGTGAGAAAATAAATCTGAGTTTGTCTCGTGATAGGTTTTGTTACAAAAAGGCCATGTTCATCTGAAAACATGGAATGATGAACTTAAGTCAAAAAGCTGCTGTTTGCACTATTGTGGACCTCAGGCACAAGAGCACTTGGCCATACTTCACGTTGATGGTTCTCATTTCAGTATTCCAACTATAAAATGCATTATGATCACAAAGCTGTTGTACATGTACAAATTATTATTACTTCCTTTTTCTGGGATCTATGGCCATGTTGGTTCCAATTTTATAATTCCAGTGAAAACAAATTTCCCCTGTAAGTGAAATAATTGCTGACTTCAGGCAGGCATGGCAGGGCTTGTGCATTTGAAGCACCCCTTCCTTGTACAGATAGCTTCACTTGACATGAAATTCTGTGCAGGACAGTGGATGACTTTTTCAACGTCTATTAAAATTACTTGAAATAAAATATAATCTCTCGTGTTTAACAGTATAAAATAATAGCCTAATTATTGATAATTCCTTTTTATATTGATGATGATATATTAATAATGAAGAACTCATTTAGTATTAATATGGATGTTCTAAGTAGTATTTCCTCTGTAATTTATTGTTCATTAATGTATCATTATTAGAAAGTATCTCCCTCTAATGTTTTAGTGTTGCTATAAAGCTGAGGATATGGATAAAGTTGAGATAAGAATTTACCTTTGCAAGTACCTAAAGACAGAGTGAAGGTTATTTTCATATTTCAGATATTCCTTATTTTGCAATGTGAAAGGGGATAAGTGAAGAGCAAAATCTAGTACTTCTCATATGTGCCTTACACTCCTGGTAGAGACACAAAATGAGCAAACCTCATATTGACCCTGGAATTAATCAGCACTGTAGAACTATATACAAAGTAGTGTAGTAATTAAATTTGCATTATAGTTGCTATACAGTAGCTCCTAATGTCAAAGAAACTTATTGAATTTAAAATTGTGTTTATTTCCTTGGAAGTTTAATGTAACATAATCCTGTGTTTTGAGCAAGTGATCTGGCTAATTTATCTCATGCTGATGTCCTCTTCCCTTTATCATCTCTGAGGGACTGAAAGGAAGTCTTCATTTATTTTTCAGTTCTGTTGTGGCTATATGCATGTTCCAACAGACTATAATAGTCCTATGGTTTGGGAGATTAACTGAAGTACAAAAATGAGTATTACTTTTTTCTGTATTCAACTTGTTGTGATATTGTTGCAGTTTTTCAAACCAAATCCCCTACTGTTAAGCCCCGGGTGAATGGATGTGTAAAGAGGAAGTTAAATCCTTCTACCTTTAATGGTATTATTTCAAACAGGTTTTAAACCTTTCCAACTATTCGTAATGCTCCTTTCACCAAGTGAGGAAATCACTATGATTTTCTATCATGAAAACAACACTGCTGTCCAGAGCATTTCAGTCTCTGAGGGTCAGTCAGAGCCATGAACCACAAGGTTGCTGGAGAGACCAGTGTGTTTTATAGGAGCTGTGAAAGCACTGAGGATGATGTGAGTGTAAAGCAGCTGTGGGAGCCAGCAGCAGCACCATGCGCTTCCCACTGCAGCCAAGGGTGCTGTGAAACAGCCTGAAATGAAAATGTATGATAATAGTGTGTGATACAATCCATCATTAATATCTCTCAGAATCATTCAGGCATATCTTCCTAAACACCACCAGGAGTACTCTTGAGTTGGTCAGGTTCGAGGGGATGCAGTTTATCTTGCCCAGGTCAGAATGTGGTATAGTGGCTGTTCTTGATACTAGGATGGATGTGCATATACTTCAACATTAAGAATCTTTTCCTTAAAATGCTTGCTATATTATTTATTATTTTCTGGGTATTTCTGTGACAGTAGTAAGTGTTGTCTTCTTAAGCTGCTGTCACTATAAGTGAGATGGCATTAGCTAAAAATGTTAGTCTGGCACTGTCTCTGCAGTACTTCTAAGGCCTCTTAGTCAGCTAGGGCTTTGCTGTGCACTGTCCACAGGCATGCCTTGCAGCAGTGCGTATTTAGCATCACACTGTATGGGAAGAGCCCTCAAGCTGCTTTTTGAACCCAGCACCTCTCTGGAAGTTATCTATGCTCTTGAGCCTTCGGGTTATCATAGAATCATAGAATAATTAGGGTTGGAAAGGACCTTAAGATCATATAGTTCCAACCCCCCTGCCATGGGCAGGGACACCTCCCACTAAACCATGCCACCCAAGGCTCTGTCCAACCTGGCCT
>JANHGB010025137.1:0-27861 GCA_026283785.1 Coracopsis vasa | reverse complement strand
AAAAAAACGTAGACCACGCATGGTGGCTTACGCCTGTAAGTATAGTTGAGCTACCTTATAGCTTATGAGACTATAACGTAAGTATTTCTAGAGGTCAGAAGTCTTCTGCACAGGCCTGAAGTCAAACAGATATAACCATTTGTACAATAGTTTTAATTAAGTCATAGAACTCATTTTCTCAAGCCACAGACATTATTGTTTTTATCAATAATAAGTCATAGTACCATAATGCTCAAACAAGCAGACAGGACTCTACTATGCACTGCACATAAGCAAACCAAGGTGACACTCCCCTCCCAAAAACCCAAGAATCCAGTAAATCCAGTCACATCCTCTAATACACTCCTGAGAGCAAATACTAGCTCTCCACCCAAGCATGATGGAGTAGTCAAAGACGTAGTCAACACAAACACACTTCGTAATGCTGTATGGTAACAACTCAAATTCTGTCTGTGTATAACTTGGGCAGAAGCATTCACAGGAAGTCATTGCTCCCTGGGCATATATTTGGGAAAACTGAAAGATAGAGATAAACTGGAGTATGTCTTAGACCATGCAGCATTTTGACAGGTCCAGCAAAGCACAAGATAGAGCTCACATTAAAACCAACTCTGTTACCCTCCTCCCTATATGTAATATACTTTCAACTTGTGTTTGAAGGCCATCAAACCATGAAATTATCTTAAATATGGAAGCTGCATGACAACATTTCAATTAAAAAGCTTTTAGGAAAGGTCATGGAAAGCATCTATAATACGTTTCAAATGGTCTTGGAAAGAAGGAGAGTACAATACGGGTCACATCATGATGATGGTAAATTGGGTAAAAGACAGTTTCCTGAGATTGCTCCAAGCAGAGTAAAAGTGATTGAGAAAGTCACAATATGACAGGTATTAATAACTACTACCTATCACAATGTCTGATACAGTATCTTTCATCTAAAAGGATCCCAAAGCACTCTGTAAAACTCTACATGGAATAATTTCTTTTAACACTAACGTGCTTCCGTATTTCTGAGAAAGCAGTGCACTGATGAACTCTGCACAGTAGCACAGCATGAAAGTTTTCAAAATCCCAGAAAGTGAAGAATATAATTTCTGTTTGAAATTTGGACAGGTGAAAGATGCATTTGTGGCTAAGTTCTCACTAGCATAGTACATTTTCAATAGCAAACATCCTGAAGTGATGCCCAAAGCCAAGAACATCTAGCACTGCTGTGCACTTTGTAACAACTTTTTTAGAGTAAGTTCAGAAGAAGAGCATTAATTACTGAATCACCAGAATAAGCTTCGAAATCCATGTCCTACACAGAAGTTTCCTATCAAAATGCTACCTCAGAGATAATCTGACTTACCAGACCCTAAAAGATTCCAGCCCTAGTGACACAGCAAATCACACACACCTAAAGTATTTAACAGAGAGTCAGTAAACTACCAAAACCCATTGTGATATCTTTTAATACCTGAAAGTCTGGGGAAGATGACCTGTATTAAAATCCATAACGTATTTAAAAGGTAAACCAAAAATAAACAAGGAAACAAATAGATTGCTGAAGAGAAACCTTCCAGCACTTGGCTCTGATGGGTTCGTCAGTATTAAGCAAAAATGTATCCTAAAAGTATGTAAGAGTGTCTAAACAAAGCCCTATCAACAAGAATAAAGTATCTCCATCATACTTGGTTCATACTATCATCTTCCCACCTGTCTGTAGCGAACTCTTTGATCATTCTTAGTGTATGCACATATCTCCAATGAAAGAGCAATGCAAAAATGTTAGTCCCATCTTTTGTCTTAGGAGGAATTTGACTTCAGCCACTAAAGATTTTATCTGGGGATTATTTTTCTCATGCCTATGAAGGCTAAATGATTAATTATGCTGCAAGAGGTCAGTCTAAGAAAATTATTTATTTGCAGATAAATTAATACAACTTTATCTGTTACTCTTAAAATCTCTCCTTTTTTCAGGTCACACAATTGAAAATTTGCTGTGTTTTTAGGGGTTTTCACGATTTTGATGACAGCAAGACAAATATCCACTTAGTTTTTCAAAGTCACAATAGTTCAAGGTCTTTAAAAATCAGTGGAACTCTTTTATTGAATTGGGTGTGTCTCAAATGAGGACTCAAATTTCCAAAATATGAAACCCCTCCCTATTTACATGAGCTTGTCTAGGTCATATCTCTCTGTTGCCTTGAATTTCTCCCCTCTAAGCTCCTGATTTCAAAACCTGGTTGATGTGTTTTAGCAGGCTGTATGGGTAAGAGGATACTGTGGATCCTACAAATAACCACTCATGTCATTTCTACTATTTCCTAGAAATCATCTATGACCCACACATGGGGAGTTCCTCCCTCCCCAGCCCACCACATGTGCATGTACACACACACACACACAGAGGATTATTTTATACTGACATTCAGCTGCCAGCTCATTTTATCCTGGTCTTTATAAAATAATATCCTGAGTAGCCTATTAGCTTTAAGGTCAAAATCTTTGTCTATTTTCTAAATCTGTTCTCTCCTCTCCCCCCCTCCCACTTCCTTTCCTTTCATTACCCTTTCCTATCAATTATCTCATCCCTGCCTGCTGCCCATCTGAGCAAGCCAGCAGGACCCCCTCAGTGCCTGCCAGATTGTCTCATTCAGCTAGCTCTCAGGTTGCTGCTGATTGCCGTCTTTATTCATTACCAAAACACTTGCTACATGGTGCTTGGGCCCTGGCAACCAAACTCTAAATCCTGCCAGCGAGAACGTAATTACTAAGTACACCACAAACAGAGAATGGAGTCTGCTGTGAGTTGTTAGAAGCAGCCGTGAGATAGACCCGGGCTATTTTCATGTAAGTGGAGCTGACTACTTGTTTGTCAGTTGGTATGTACTAATGATTGGCCTTATTTGGGTCTTTTTAACAAGCTTTATCCAAGACAAAATTTATCTCTAAACAAACTCACAGATGTGTCAAGGGTAGCAATTTACAGGTATGGAATACAGTATGAGAGGAGCTTTTCATGAGCTTTCATCTACAGGTTTATGAAGTATCTGGAGCCATTGGGGATACTTGGATGTGGAAGGTGTCTTGAGAGCCTTCTCTGATCCACAGGAGGCTATGTATAACGGCAGAGTTTATTTTCCTTAACTGCTTGCTGAATCAAAACAGTTACTAGACACTCCGTGTTAGGCAGCCCAAAGTCTCTCAAGCAATGATTTGCCTTCCTTAAGGAAGTTACTTACAAATAATCTTGAGTATGGATCATCTTTTCCCTCCTTGTATGTAAATTGCAAGAGTCCTCTGCTCTTGTTTGGTCCTCTGTATTTATTACTCTTCCCTTTAAAAATCTGTTTTAAATTTTTAGTCTTTCACTGGGGAAGTAAAGCTGACCAGGTTTGTTATTTATAAGAAAAATTCATTGGCGGAAGATCATTCTGGCAACAGCTGAAAAGTTCTGTCTCTGTCTTTTGTATCTCCTCCTCAAATCCTTAAAGTGCTCAGAAATGAGGCAAATGCCCTAATGCTAAGCAGTCTCTTGCAGATTTGAAAGTTAAATTCAAGCGGCATTTATCTCCCCATCAATGGCAAGGATTTATCCTATTACCTATCAGTGTCATTGACAAGAATTGGTCCTGTAAATCTCCAACATATACAGGGAAGCAGACCCATCCAAAACTTGTAAAAACAAAATTCACCTTTGATCCAGACAATATGGAATTGTATGACAGCAGTTATAGTGAGAATACTGCATATCACAAGGAATATAATTGATATACTGAAAGAAGCCAAAGAGATCATTTAAAACAAAATAAAAGGGGAAAAAATCTTTCATACCACAGAGTTAAGAAGACCTTGCCCCTGGATTTGTTTGCAGTGCTTTGCTTAAGGTTTAATTCTATTGATTACACATTCCATTTTCCAAAGTGCCATTTGCCTGAAGGAGCAGGTGGTGTTTGCTGTTTCCATTTAACTGATATATTAGCCATGTGGTGCACTGCATCAGTGGGCAGTATTAATCAATTTACGGCAAGATGACAGAGAGAATCACTAACAGCAAAATTGCAAGGGGGGGAAAAAAGGACAAAAGCAGGAAAATAATGACCACTAATGGGGAACTTAAAAATGGGGAGGGGGTAGAATTCTGTGCTTTTAATACTTCTCATTCATAACAAATGGAACTGGAAGAATTTAGAAACAGCTAGTGTTTGAAAGGAGACAAATATCACTATGTTCAGTGCAGTTTTTGTGAGCACTTAGTACTGTTTGGCATTGTATGACGAACACACAGTCGAAGATCTCAGATACTTGCTGAGAAACTTAGATTTCCCTTCCTTAAATGGAAAGGAAATGCATCATACAAGATCAGGTATTTTCTTGGAAGATACATTAAGTTTCAATATGTGAGAATTATTTTTGTGCTGTACTATTTTATATATTGTTTTAATAAACATTTTGAATTTATAAATCTAATATGAAGCTTTCTATGACACCAAGGTGGTTTCAGATGGTTTCGTCTAAGATTTTTTCTTTTTCCCCCAAAATTTGACCAAGTTACACATTGTTCTGTAATTATGCTTCTTCAAAAATGTATCTTGATTTAAATTCAGTGAGAAAATAGAGAAAGATACATGCAGAGGAGGGTAAGTGACTTCCTATCTGTTTGCATCAGGAAATACATACCTTTCTTCAGAAATCACCGCAAATGCACCAAACTAGCTAAGTAGTTTCACACTCCAAATTGCTTTCTCAGCCACAAAGCAGTGGAAATAAAGAATTGGCAGGGGAGCTTTAGGATCCCCAATGGTGTCTCCAGCAGAAACTCAGAGGGCCTTGCTCTTTCCAGATACCTCAGTCACATCAGAAGCACATCCCTGTGTCACAAAACTAACTATACACGTGTCTCAGCGTCTGACCTTTTCCACCTGTTAAACCAGGTCCAGGACTAACCTTGCACTCCTGCATGCCCTTTCTGAAAACCAGTAAATACACTGGATCAGATCCAGAACTGGGTTAATTAGAATGGTCCAGCAGAGATTCATAGCCCACCAAATTGGTTTGGTGACCAGAAGTCACAGCAAAGACCTAGGATGGATGAAGATTCCTTGAAGTTTGCAGAATCAAAGGAACCCACTCCTCAGAGGCAAGGTGGTGCCTTCCACCTTGCCTGGGCCTGGGGGTCTCACAGAACTTTAATGAAAATGCAACCTCTCACATTAAATAGCTAGCAACAACATGCCAATGGCTTTTGGAAGACAATAGCATAGAAATGCTTCCGTAACACAGCAAATGCATTGAAAACACAACAACCAGAAGGAAGAAGAGAAGAACACCGTATTTATGTTAGGATTTGAATAATGTTTTTCAGCATCTAATTACAGTTCAAAAACTGGACAGAGCCCCAGGACTCTATCCCTCAGCTACACCTCCCTCTCAACTACATGTCCAAGGAAAAAGAAAACCTGTCCTTCTGTGGAAAGAGAAGCAGAGAAACCATTATAATTTTAGCAGGTCAAATGAACTGGGAGAAGACTGAAGATGGATGCAATCCTTCTGCCACTCCAGGTGAGCAGTGCAAGAAGAAAAGTACTTCTGTAACAGTGAAACACAAACAGGCAATGGGACACAGCTAAAGAAGGGTCAAATGGATCTGCATTTAACCCACGAAATGAACACTTGGACACAAGTCCCAGGTACCACACTGGAGAAACATGGAAAATTGTGTACATACCTATACTCAACCAGGTCTTCAAAAGTTTTTGTCTGAACTTTCACTGTAAAAACATTGTACCATGCATGTAGCATAACATGTGTGTTCAAGGAATGGCTTATAATAGCAGGGAATTATAGGACATATAGATTTACTGAATCCAGAAATTATTGTAAAGGCAATTTAAAAACGTCAGGAACAAGAACATCGGGAACAGATAAATCTGCAAACCCACTGTGTTGTTCTTGGCTGTGATAGAGTTAATTTTCTTCCTAGTAGCTGGCACAGTGCTGGGTTTTGGATTTAGTCTGAGAACAATGTTGATAGCAAAGTGGTTTAGTTATTGCTAGGTAGTGCTTACCCTAAGTCAAGGGCTTTTCACTTTCTTATGCTCTGCCAGTGAGGAGGGGCACAAGAAGCCAGAAGGTAGCATAGCCAGGACAGCCGACTCAAACTAGCCAAAGGGATATTCTGTACCATAAAGCATCACGCTCAGTACAGAAACTGGGGTCAGTTGGCCAGGAGGGGCAGATTGCTGCTTGGGGATGGGCTACGCATGGGTCAGCGGATGTATTGTGCATCAGTTGCTGTTGGTTTGATTGGGTTGTTTCTCCTTCGGTTTTATTCCTCTCTCTCCCCCTCTTCTTCATTACCATCATTATTGTTATTATTATATTTTACTTTACTTCAATTATTAAACTGTTATCTCAACCCACGGGTATTACCTTTATCTGATTCCCCTCCCAGTCCCACTGTGTGGGGCAGGAAGATAGTGAGCAAGCAGCTGCATGGTACAAGTTTCGACAAAATGCTCATTTCATCTAGTTCTGTTAGAGAAATGAGCTAAATTCAACAGTTCTGCTGACATGCAGGCTAGACCTGAATGGAATGTGAGCCCATGAGAAAGGAAAGACACCATCTAGGAAAACTGTCAGATGTTCCCGAGTGACACGTAATGCATCCCCCTTTGTTTTCCTACACATGCTGTCTCCCAGAAGCTGACTTATCCCTGAGTATCTGGATGCATTTGGTTGTTTAATATTCCATCCTTCCTTAGTATTATAAAGTACGATGATACACTGAAACTCTGTTCATAAATTAACAAATAATAATAAAACACTGCTTGAGGAACCTGTCCAAACGATATAATATTAGCATGAATCATAGCCTTAATGAGAATCAAGGAAACATTTGACAGTGGAGTAGGATACTGCATAATTCAAAACAATAGTTATAACAGCTCTCAGTAGCACCACATCATTAAATAAATGTAGCAAACTTTTCAATTAGACACCACTTCCTGGATTTAATAAACTTGCTAAGAGTTTGCTTTTCTATCTGCTGCAGTTTTTCTTCTTTGCATCTCTGGACAAGAGAAATGGTTTGAACATCTGAATGAATTTAGAGGATGTAAGTGAAGATGATAATAATGTGAAAAGCAAAACTGGGAACATCACTTTAAAACATTAAGTGAAATTATACATGGGCTAATTTACAGACAAGGGACTTTTAAGGGAAATTTCTTTTATCCTCATGTGCTTCTTCATAGCAAAACATTATCAGGAAACCATATAAAAAAATCATGCCAGCGTAGGAATTGCCACAATTAATGAATCTCATGGACCAATCTTTTCCATTGTTCTTCCCTTAACAATGTCTAATAGCTTTGCTTTTCAGAAGAGAATGGGAAAAACCCCCAAAGCCTTACTTTACACAGCTATTCAGGTATGGTTGCTCCCTTTTGTCTCTTCCTAATCCTTAAAATGAAATAATTTCACGGTGAAGCATATGCTTTAATATTATCTGAAACTTATTTGGCAATTAGAACTCTATTTTTTTTCTTGATATGCATTCAGGGATCTGATCTTAGGGGAGTGTTCTGTATTTTTGGTCTTTGTTACACCTGGTAGCTAGGAGATTCACACTGGATTTTTACATGGATACAATTCCAGTAGCAGGCACTATTCTTGTTAACCTGTCGATAGCTATTACTTTTCCTAGATTTATGTCTGTTTGCTGTGATTTTTGTTGTCATGCACCATGTAAATGAAAAGATGCTTTATAATAGCTGCTGAATGTTCTCCCATCTTTCCCAAGCCATGCAGCTCTCGTACTTGTGCAGGCAGACCCCGAGTAGAAGATGCCAATTAGTTCAGAAGATGTAGTGGGTCCAAACACCAGTGGAAAAGGACTACTCACATTTCTACCCACTGAAACACAAGACATGGAAATAGAGCTATTAATATCTATTTGAGATTTCTATTTTCATATTCTCACTTAGCGCTCACTGCTCAGACATTAAAATATGTTTAGTGATCTCACTGCAATAAATTACCAAAAGTCATGATGCAGGAGCAAGGGCCTTAACATCTCTACTTTATTATTTTAATTGGTTTTTGTTTTGCACACCCAAATACATACTTCTGGGGTCAGGCTGCTTATCTGCTGTTGTGAAGGGGCTAACAGAATAATGCTACGCATGCTTCCTGAGAGAAGGGAAAGATGTACTAGTAGCTGCAAGTGCCTTCATCTCCAAAAGAGGAGTCATGGGAGCCTAGTGTGAGTGACCTTAGCAGTAGAAATTATGCCATTCATGACTATCATCCCTGTGCACGTTCACTATGCACTGCAGAGCACCTTACAAGGTTGCTCTTTACGTCTACCTGCCCCACTGCCTTCCAAATGTAGCATGATTACAGCCCTAAGCTGATTCCTCTCCTTGTCTCCTAAGGAAGACAAGCAATTTATTTTCTCAACTATAGGAGTGCCCTTCCTCCTGGCCTGGCACATAACTTACAGTCAGCTGGTATGAAGTAAGGGAGGGCAGAGGCTGGCCCTCATCAGCAATTCTTCATAGATATGCCCATGTAAAATAAAAGCAGCCTTTTCCACACCAGGCTGCTTATTAAACAGCTCTTAATGGTCTTTGAGACCTTCCCTCTTCCCTCTGCCTCCAGAAATGTACATTGCTTTATGGGACTTGTGGGAACTACGGGCTGACTACGTACAACTAGAAAAGGATGAATTCTAATTAAGAGATAATGTCAATGGAATAGAACTTTGTCACAGGATAATGATCCCCTGCTGTTAGATAAATATGGAAGCAAAACTTAGGCAGTTTTTGAAAATAAACAGTGAGGTGATGCCAAGATGTTTATATTCAGAAAGGGAAACATTTATGCCTCTGCAGTATTTCTATTTCATGGGGGTTTTTTAATTAAACAAAACCAATACTTCCCTCCCACCCAACAGAAAACATCTTCGTTAATGACCTTGATCTTCCAACCCATCATGAATATATGAGCCGCACTAAGATCAAAAAGAGGTGTGAGGCAGTACTGACGTTCACTCTATGGAAGTAATAGCATTTTGGGACTGTCATCAATAAAGCTTAGCAACTATTAGTAATATTTTTCCACTTATTAATAATCAAATTACTAGCTATAATGAGCCAAACTACCTTCTGGCAAAACTCCTTTTCGTCAATGGATGTATGCCAGCAGGCAATTTGGTTCAGTGTTTTACATTTACTGTATATGTATTTCAGTGGGCAAATTTTGATCTGTTACCTGTTTATATTCGGAATACATCAACAGAAGTCAGAGGATTTACAAAATGAAAACTATGCAAAATCTGCTTATTAATGCTTTCCCAGTGTATTTCTTTAAATTACAATTTCTTGGTAACTGGGAACATAATGTAGCATGCAAAATATAGTGACTTTTCAAAATCTGAACAAAAAAGCTTCAGAAGTCAAACAGTATGTCACTGACTTTGCTCTGTCTGCCAGAAGTAATTCTCTTCCTCCAGTACACCTGGAAGTAGCATGAAAATCAATGGGTTACAAATATGTGGGGAGAAAACCTGGCTGCTTAATCAGCTAGCAGAAAAGGAGACCAGAAACACCGAGCTTCAAAGCTCTAGGTAACCAGCTATGGCTTTTACCCTCTGTTTAAGGGGAAAGCCTTGTTTTCACTCCACTGCATAATAAATGAGTCTATTAAGGGGCATAATATAGGTACAGTCCTCAGATATCTTTTGGGTATATCCTACAACCGAATCTCACCAGCAGCCTGACAAACAGATTCACCTCGCTGATGCCAGCCTTGGAGTTGCTTCTCTACTACTACCAGCAAGATGGTAGGAGGAAATATTTCAAGGATGCCATCGAGGCATCGACATGCCAACAAGAGAGAAGCAGCTCAGACATGCCAGCAATTGAAACTTATCTCACATGACAGAACCTATGACACAAAGATTCAGCTGCTTCCCTTCGCAATTTAGGCTCCATTCTATCCCAAATTACAGATTCTGTCAACTGACAGTAAAGAGTCACACAGATCTCTCTGCAAGAATAAGCACAGTTTTAGTTAAATTGATTAAATGAATCTGGTACACTTCCTTATTGTTTTTCTATTCTGTTATTTCCTCAATGTGGTATCTAGCTGCCAGAAATAACAGTCAGTAAAATTCAGAGGTCTATGTTTCCTTTTTCTATAGAGCATGTATAAAATAAAATCAATTAAAAAGCAGGAATGCAATTTCTAGTGGCACTTTGCAGTGACTGATGGATATATTTTGAATATTTTCCACTGTACATTTGCTTTGCTTGACTCTCTTCCCTTGGAAACTGCTATTTAGTAAAAACTAATCAACATATCAACATTTTGTTTATTCTTAAACAGCATCATTTATTATTATTATTATGGTGTCACTTTGGTTTTTGCTATCTAGAGGATTCCAGGAGCATCGGCTCCCTGCGTAGCCCGTCTATTTGACATTCAGGGTGCTTGCCCCTTCTTCCATTGCTATGACAAGGTTACACAAAGTCTGCAGCCCTGCAAAAACAGGCTCCTTTGGAAGCTGAAACTCTGACAGACTTCGTACACAGCAAGGCATCCGTGACATCTTGGTGTCTGCCAGCTCTATTCTTGCTTGATTAGCTCTTGGTTACCTCAGTGATAATGTCTGGAGGCACTGATTAATGTACAATAATGGTACATCTCACTGGAAAGATAAGCTTATAGAAGATCAATTAAACAGTGGCAATTTCACAGGCTACAAGTTAGAAGAATGGTACTTGCAGCCTTTTCTTGGAGCTATTTTTTAATCAGTTTCTTCTGCTTCATCTAGAATTTTCATGTGAAACAGTAACTATCATTGGGGGGAAAAAAGAAATACCCTGCAAATGAAAGGTGATGGTACCCATTAAAATTACACAGGAAAATGAATATGAATCAAGGCCCCTGAACATTCCTTCAGCTGTCAGAAGGCTACAAATTCTGCTTTGATGATAAGACAAGAAGTTTTTTTAAATGCAAACTTGCCATAAATGGTACATAGGAGAATGCCATTGTTTCATGCAATTACATTGTTGCCTGGGCAACCATGTACAAAAGTTAATGTAAGTACAGGTTTAAAGATGAAGTGTCTCCTAAATTGGAATAAAACCCCACTTAATAGTATAGATGATCCACAGGAAGGTAAAAAAAAAATGACCTGAATGTAACTATAAAAAGACCTCTTCTCAAGCAGGAGTATAAATTAAAGGTTACCTTCCTCCTTCAGTTTTTAGTCAGTCATTTTAATAATTAAAGCAAAAATCATCAGGTACTATATGTTAAATAGATACAACAATGAAAATCTAGAGAACATGAATATTCTCTTCCTAGGAGAAAACTTTAGAGAGATTCATCATGTAAATAACAAAAATTTCAAATGACAGCTGTTTTTAGAAGGGCTTTTAAAACAGACAACAAATTATTTTGCCCAAGAAAACAGTAAATTTTATTGAAATGTATCCAGAAATTGTTCTTCCAATAATTACATTTAATGAAGATGGGGGAGGGAGAAAGCCTATATCGTACTGGGCAGTCAGTTTTATTACTGGAATGACTACACTTCTTCCTATCGTCAGCCTGGATTTAACGGTAGAATTATGGCCCATTATGTCTACTGCAATGACTTCTCTGGAACAGGCTGGCCAAAGATATATTTGAATGTAGAACTAAAACACATTGTTGAATCTATTCTTTAGGGTATTTTGCATCCCTGGTCACATGCCAAAGTGGAGAAGTGTCCAGAAATCATGAGAGAGAAAGAAAGAGAGAGGCGATGAAACAGCAAAAGAGCAGAAAGACAGACAAAGATGACCTTTTTATTCATTTCGTATTTTTTAAAATCAAAATAAAATCTTCAAAGCATCCTGCATTTACACACATATTTCTGATGACAGCAGCTGCCTCTGATGAAGATATGAAAAGGAGAAATTACTGTAGAATAAAATGAATACTTTTCTCAATTTGGAGGGAGGATTTGAGACCTCACTTGGAGTATTGTGTATAGGTCTGTTGTCCTCAGCATAAGAAGGACATGGAACTGTTGGAATAAGTCCAGAGGAGGGCCACAAGGATGATCAGGGGACTGGAGCACCTCCCGTATGAAGATAGGCTGGGAAAGTTGGGGCTGTTCAGCCTGGAGAAGACAAGGCTGCGTGGAGACCTCATAGCAGCCTTCCAGTATTTGAAGGGGACCTATAGGGATGCCAGGGAGGGACTATTCATTAGGAACTGTAGTGATAGGACAAGGGGTAATGGGTTAAAACTTAAACACGGGAAGTTTAGATTAGATATAAGGAGGAAGTTCTTTACTGTGAGGGTGGTGAGGCACTGGAATGGGTTGCCCAGGGAAGTTGTGAAGGTTCCATCCCTGGCGGTGTTCAAGGCCAGGTTGGACAGAGCCTTGGGTGACATGGTTTAGTGTGTGGTACCCCTTCCCATGGCACGGGGGTTGGAACTTGATGATCTTAAGGTCCTTTCCAACCCAAACTATTCTATGATTCTATGTGTGTTATTTTTTAAAGAAAGATAAACTGCTGTGCAGCCTTTTTCACTACAAGCTCAAACAAGGATATCTCCAGTATTCAAGGAGAGTACACAAGAAAACATTGAAAGGAACAATGCTGTAGTACTGGTCACATGGAGTATCTGACCTAGCAGGTGTTTTCTATCTCTTGTTTCTTTGACTCTGTGAAAAACAGTACAAATACATAATAAAGTCCAACACATATTCAATAAGACACCGAGGAACTGAACCACATAACAGAATAATACAATTTTGCCTGTTAGGAAACAGTAACTGTGTTTTGCTGGAAAAGTCGGGTAGGAAGAAAAGAGATTTCTGGCTGATGTTGAAAGAAAAACCTCTGTGTGCTAATCCAGTTGGGCATGATTTTCACAAGTGCAAAACACTTAAAACTCCACTTGAAGTCAATAGAAGCTGCAAGTGCTCAGCACTTCTGAAAATCAAGCCCTTCGGGAACTGGTGAAGAACAAAGAGCAAGGAACTTGTGCCTTAGATAAACTGACTGTCAAAATTTGTAGAGCTGCCATCGTCTTCTCATTTAAACATGTTCTTAACACCTTCCTCTGCCTCTGAGTGATAGCTACAAGTCACTCCAATCTGGCACTGGTTAGGCAAGCAGCAAGCTAAGATTTCTGCATTTATGCTAATGCATTTGGTTTAGAATTATCATCTTGCCTGTACAACCCCTCATCTGCCCTTGTTTATCTACTTAACACGCCTGTTGTGTCATTTCCTACACAGGTTGAAGTTATTAGAATGGATACCGTCATGAAACAGCAATTAGAGGTAATCAGTTTTCTTTTTTTCTGAAATGCATTAATACTGATCTCTCCAAAGTTGGAAGACCAAAAAATTCATAAATTATTCAGCTTCAGCACAGTGGTTATTAACCTGAGCTTGTAGAAATGCAAAATTGTCAAGTTGACATTACAAACCACGGGTAATTGGGAGGTATCAATCTTTGAACGTCTGTCAGATTAGACTTATCTATCAATACAGTTAAGAACAAAAAAGGAATTGGACATTGAACCAGTGTCTTAAAAAATGTACCAGCCTCTTCAACAATTGTAGCTTCCTCCTGAGGAAATATTAAAACTTAAAACATCGTCTCTGTGCAATAAAGAAATGAGATCTTATTGGAATTCTTATGAAGAGGAAAAAACGTCTTGGCATGACTCATAAAATAATAATAGTATGAATAATACTTTGCATTGTTTTAGTGCCTTCTATCTCAAAAGCTGAAAGTAACTTTATAAAAATTAATGGATTAAGCCTGACAATACACCTTTGAGGTGTACCATTATCTTTGTTTTACAGATAGCAAACTGAAGGCAAACAAGATTCTAAACGTCTTGCCATAATATGTTCTGCCATTACATACTAACACTTGGAGGAAGCTTTAAATACAGTCTTTGCAGCAAATGCTGACCTTCTGCGGAAGCAAGAAAAAATTATCAGTTCATCGCTCAGTATAATCCAGATCATACAAAATTGCTTTTGAACCTGATGGTCAGTGACATTTGAAAGAACTTCACTCTCATAATTGGTAATTTCTTCCTGCAGTCTGGAGGCTAGTGAAGGCAAAGATCCAACACAGTGCCCCTCTGACATCAAGTTCTACATTTTCCAGATCTTTTGTTTAGCACAGTGCCTGATAGCCATCATGAACATAAAACCCAAGACAAGCCCCATCAGGTTTTTTTCTTCTGCCCAGGGGATCTCACAAGCACATTTTGGGGAGAGGGGGAGAATCGGGCTTCTCATGGTAGAGACACAGAATACAGATCTACAGGATACCAGGGTTAAATAGCTCTGCTAACAGAATAACTCTTAGTGCTAAGTTAATACATAAAATTTATTTCAGAACCAGTTCCTTTAGAAAAGAACATCAAATGCCTGAGTGCTAAAATACATCTTTCAATATCTATCCTTCATTTTTGCCTAATGACATATGCTTGGATAGCCACCAATCCAGCGTACTTTGGAAAGATCTTAATCTGTCTGAAATGGAAGAGCTGTCACACTGAGATAAGCTCAAAGACCACAGTTTTACTAAAAATTGCTATCTGGAAATTCTTTCTGTGGCAAGGTAAACAGTTCCAGCTAACCTACTTTCTACAGAGTCAAAGGAAATATTTTCAAAGGATACCAGAAGTTCACATACCAAAACGCATATGAATTTCTCTCTGTCTGCTTATACGCTTGTGTTTATCATGACTGGGCTCCTATCACAGTGTCAATTTAACAGAAGTGAAATTCAAAGAACATCTGTGTTCCTGTGCACAACTGCAATAATGCTTTACTTGATGACTGTAGGCATCAGTATAGTCACAGAGGAATGTGAATAGGTGAGTTTCAAACTGATGAAAACTCTGGTTGGGATGCACATCCTGGGGACGTGCCAGGATTACATGGTTTATTAAGACCCTTGTGTTCAGCCAGGATAGATCTTACTGACGACAGCAAATTCTGGGAGTGTACTCCTGTTGGTGTATTATTCACGTGCTGCTACATAAAATTAATACAACAATGAAGAAATATTGGCTACAATCCCAGTAAAAAATCCTCTCACCCTAGTATGATTATTATTACTAATGTGTAGAGAGAAATTATTTGCTTTAACTTCTTTCTGAAGTGATACAAGAAGTATAATGTGAGTTCTCAAATGTTACATGGACACTTCTCAACCTTCTATAGATTTTGAAGACTGGTACAAAAGTAATATGGATCCCTTCAAAAGATAAAAGGTTTTTATATATGAGGTACGAAAGACTATGTACTTCATTTCACCTCAGCTGTAGAGCTCTGGTGATAATATATAAATCATTGTGCCAGAAGAGCTAGGTATCTTTGAGGGATCTTTGCATTTGAAGCTTTCCTAATCTCAGATCTGGCTCTCTTTATCTCTTCAAATCAGAAAAGCCTGCAATATGTTAGAGAGCAATGTGGAAGCATAGCTGATGAGTTCCATACTTAATAACAACTCAAGCTAAAACGAAGAAATTTCCAGGACTTCAGAACCACCCGAGGGTCAGCTGCCTTCAACTCATGCTTGGCCTCTGTATTTGGAAGCGGTTAAAAGGAAACTGATTTATAGACATGACTTTGCAGGATGTCTCTAGTACATTAAGCTTATACAGGACCACAAGGTTCAAGTTTGGCTTATTGCACGATGTGACAGCAGTGGTAAGAAAGAAGACTACCTCACTTGCACTTTTGATCCTTCAACGTAAAGGCTCCTGATTCCCAGTTAGTGAACATACCAGCTAAGCATACCGGAGGGAGAGCAGCATAGTGGCAACACACTGACAAGCAGATTCGATTTCAATTAGCATTTCAGCTTCAGCTGACAAGTCAGAAAGACAGAGTAGGGGAAACATATATGTGAGACAGCGATACTCAGCACAGAAACTCAGTAGACAAGGAAATAATGCAAAGGCTGTTTGATTTGCAAATTGACTCGTGGCAAAATCAGTTCCCTTATTATTATTTTATATGACAGAAAATTAAGGGGGGATATATAATTAGATGAAATTATTTAAATCTCAAAGAATATATCAGGAAAATGTGAACAGTTCAGTCACTTAAAACGCTGCAGAAGTAACAGGCAGGGGGAGCTCCTCTACTGGTCAGACGTGAAAGAAAAAGCAGAAGGTCCAGGAGCTGCTGCCATCGCTGAGCAGAGGCACAACTGGCCACTTGCTAATTAAAGGGTCTAAGTTAGCTACCAAAAAAACTTAAGGCTATGGGATTTCCCACCAGTGACAAGCTGAGTTGATGCAAAAGTGAGGATCTATTACAACTGGCATTTTTGGTGAAAATGAGCTACACTTCAGATCTATTTTCCCTCAGGGTTTTGAAGAAGGGGGACAGATGGTTGGATAATTTATACCATTTGGCATGCAGTTACATTTGGAAAAAAAAGAGGAAAAAAAAAGAAGAGGAAAGAAAAGAAACCGAGAGAGACAGACAGACATGAGCTATACATATCTGAGCAGAGATGCAATCATTTGAGACACAGATTTGCTCAGGCAACACCACCAGTATGTGTTGCTAAATATTATAATGGCAATTTTAAATGGAAGATAGGGACTGGTGACCCCACTTCAGAGAAATTAGAGTGGACAATATGAGTACTAATGTTCTAAAGACCCTCATTTGGGGATCTCAGCTCTTGCACCTGCTTGTTTACATGAATACTTGGTCATGCTTTTCACTTCATATTCTCGCTCATAAGATCTCAGGTTTTAGTAGTTTACTTCCTCAAGGACTTCAGCTTGAAGTAAGTACTACAGCTTTTCTTGTACAGTGACAAAAAAAATTCTAGCTAATAGTAGATCACTCTTAGAAATTACTAGACTAGATGTGGTGTTCAGGGGAAGTTTCATAAACTCAAGAGCATCTAAAAGTGGCGATGAATTCAGTGGAGTAGTAAAGTCTCCACATTCTCAAACTGAAACATGGCAAACCATCTATACGACACTGCAAAGGGAAATACAGCAAACTGGTCTTTTTCAGCCTGGCTTCCCGAAGAATTGAGTTCATGTGAAAGTCCCATTTAATCTCTCAGTCTTCTCTACACCACTGTATCCACCAGCCATTTTTAACTAAATTTCTCAAAGACACCTGATTGATCTTGCAGTTAGTCAGGTTATACAGAGAGAGATAAAGGAGAGACACTCAAACTAGATCCACAGCTGAGGGTAAAGTCACAACCTAAACTTGATGGTGTTATTACACACCATAGCATCCAAACAAAGCAGTACCACAGAGAACCTGCATGCACAGTCCCCTTCTCCTGCATCTATCTGCAAAACACATCTGAACCAACAAGTTTCCTTGAGGCCCCTCTGGCTGGTGGAGGTGCAACACTCACCTCAGCAGCTTTGATTTCCAACCCTGGCACTGCTCAGTAGCTAACATTTACTCTCTTAAATGTGTTTCTCAAACAGCCACCTCAGGAAGGTCTCGGAAAAAGCCAAAGCAATCAGAATACGTAAGGAGAGCTGTGTCAAATCTAAAGCTGTAAATATTAAAAGCCCATCGCATGAATATTGCAAAGCTAAATGCTGCATGTTGGCAGAAAGCCCACAGTTGCCAGTGACCTTCTTCAGGAAGGGAAGGCCGACCTCCAAACAGCCGTACAGGGTTGCGTGTGTTTGTGTTTATCGTGCATATAAATACACACCGATCTGTTGACCTAGTTTGCGGGACATTTACAGTAGTTATTAAACCCGATTTGTATTGTTTCAACCTTTCCAAAGCTCTGCCAATGTTTGTACAGGAAATTCATCTACAAAAGAAAAGAGGGAGGGATAAATAAAATGAAAGCATGACAGAATTAGACACAGAGGACCTCGGAGCCTCAATGGTTTCCCAAGCAGGTTGAGCATGGGAGAGGTGTAAGGCCAGCATGGGTGCCTGGCTGCTGTAGTCTCAGAAGATTCCCCTTTTTAAAAGCTAAAGCAGAAAGCAGCAGCTCTTTCCTGGCCACACACACATGCCACTATGAGGCGGCTGTGGCTAGTACAAGCTCTGCTTCATTTACACTAAAATACCCTATTGCAACTTGTTGGTGTGGACTGGGAGAGAGGCAGAGACAGAGGTGAGCTGAACAGAAAAGACAAACCTTTGGAAAGGTTTAAAAGCTCAACATTCACAGCTTATGCACCATGACAAGACAGCCTTGCTTTGTTTCCTGGTCTTGGGACTTTGGGTGTGAAACCATCTCTCTCAGTTATAAAATCCAGACAAAGCGTGCCACAATGAATCTGAACATGGTCTCGTGGAACAAAAATCAGAACAGGTTTCGACAATCCCAGCCATTTTCACAGAGGAAAAAGAATACAAAAGATGGTCTTTTAATAGAGGAAGAGTTGGTGAACACCTTAGACACATCTCTGGCACTAGAGGTTTTTATTCACTGGGCTTTTAATTTGTTTTCACAGCGGTTTGAACAAATTGAATTTGTTAATTAAAGCAGTAAAATGAAATGCTGAACATTATTGACTAGATGCTAATTACATTAGAAGAGATATCGGGGGAGGAGGAGTCCTTGTTTTCAATAGCCAGGACAAATCATATTAACAGAGACAAGTGATCAGTCTGAGCCTAAATTCTGCAGGGAAAAAACTGTTTACATGTTGTGGTTTAATGTTTATCATTCATGATCTTCAATTGGCAATACCAATAGAAACATGATTACTGCAGCTTGCTATTGTACCTCTTTTCAAATTTCACTCTAGTTTATAACATTCACTAAGCAGAGGTCATTACCCAATTAAATGCAATGATGCTCACTGTGCTAATCAGGAAGGACATTGTTTTAAAGTTGGCCTCATGAAAATTCAAGCAGCTCACATTCCATCTCTGAAAGGCCCTTTGAGTCTTCAAGCTGTAACTTTTAGTATTAAAAAAAATAATATCAAGTTGATTGTTTTATTTCTTCACACTCCCTTTCATTTTATGACCTTAATTTCCATATTAGCATATTATTTTCACTAAAATTTTAATTTTGCCCTTCACGTATTTGTATGAGAATGGCTGAAACTTGGTATTGCTTATTCAATGAAATTTAGTGTGAATCTATACCATAATCTGTAGAAGCTGTAGATACCAAAATGTGTGAGTTCAAGTAATTTCCAGCTTTTGCTTTTGGAGTTATATTGACTCTGCAGTACTAACAGGTACAATAAAGATTACTAGAAGCTTTCTATGTCACTGTCATCAGATGATGCAGAATATAGAGAGGAGATTTGCTGAGTAATGGGAACTATTTTTAGATTAACAGTTTTCTTCCTCTCTGTTGTGTTCATAGTCATGTTCCTTTTTAGTATTATTTTTTCTGACCACCAGGATACTTAGTGCTTTACAAAAACATAAGGAGACTTTCAGAAAGAATAGAGGCATTTCATTCTAAAAGGCATCAAGCCTCTGCTGCTTGTAGGTACACTGTAAACAATAGATGATGCTGCATTATAAAGAAACAAAGAACAACTCCAACACAGAGAATCAGTTTTAAACCTTGCTGGGCAGAGAGAATAAACACTGCTCTTCCTTTAGAGTCAAAGTAGAAAAGTGGCAATAAAATGATAAAGAACTGATAAATGCAAATGTAATAAACTGAAACAACAATTTCTATGTCTAAGAAATAGGGGAAGAGCAAAAAACGATAAACTGCAACCATCACTAACAGCAAAAGCAGCTGCAAAGCAAGGCACGACCACCTGCATTAGCTTAAGCAATGAGTGCAATAAAGCCTCAAGCACAGAAAGGTGATAAATTAAAGGTTCCCAGCTCTGGCATGTTGAGAGTGTCTAAACAGGGACAAAGAGAAAACAAACAAATACTCTTCCTGTTAGCTGCTAAGAGCATGTGCTTTGTCCTCCTTTCCAGTAGGTACAAACAACACACAGAATGGCCTAAAAGACACATTTCTTTTTTATTTCTTTTGGGGAGTTAATTGCCTGACAGCAACACAACCTGGCTGGGCTCAGTACGCTCCCAACATCACAAACATTCACCCCATGTGTAACTATATCTATTCAAGCAGGCTCATTGAATTTGTGTGCTTGCACAATGAACCCTTCGAGCATGGTCAGTGCTAAGGAGTGTGGTGGCCCTGGGAACTGTGCTGCTCCAAAGCCTCTCCAGCCTGGAACAAAGCCAGTCAAATCACTGCACATGCACTGGGAATGACCCTGTGCGTCTGCAGTTAGTCTGAGAGACTCAATATAGACTTATGATGCATAAGTAAGGTTTAAATTGCCACTGATTTTAACAATGGTTTTAGCTATTTAGAAAAGTAGCAGATTCCTTCAAAAATAGTTCAGGAAGTTTGTCTCACTTGCCTTTGATAAAGGACATAAAATGTGACATTGTAATGTGGAAAACCAGATACAATACAGACAACTGACAGTTACAGCTTTGGCTGATGGGTCTGTAGAGACTCCTTCAAGTCACAGATGTGGAGCCTAGACCTATGGCAACCCATCCCTTAAGACGACACTAGCTTCAAATAGAATCAGAAACTTATTCTCATCTTACTTCTTTTTAAGATTCTTTCTTAAAGATAGCAGAATAACAACCAAGAGTCTGATCCTTCCTGCCTAACCTCATTCTGTGCTTTCACTGAGCGTAACTGAGTTGTTTGGGATGTGAAACAAATAAAATCTGGTTCTTTGCTATATCTAATAGTAAATCTGTTGAAAGACTACTCTCCAAGTTAATCCAATCATCTCATACACAACCCGTTCCCTTTGCTATTTCTAACTCTCTGCTATTATATATACTCTATTTACACTCTAAACTGTAAGTGGCTAGGGTATTCAGTTTGAGAAGACTCCTGAACAATTTTCCTTGAGGCTTTTTGAATAAAGTGCATATAACAGTGAAACTTAAGCTTGAGCCAAATTCTTGGCCAAAAAAATGGGAGAAAGAAAAAACACAAACCTGAAGTAAAATGCACAGAAATGCCACTCAAAGGAAGTTATTACCACTAACACTACTGAGTTCCTGCTGTGTTGATGTGGTTTTACAGCCTCTCGGTGTAGGTCTGTTGCTCAACAAAAGAATTTAGCTCTATGTTTGCATGAAAGGAGTAATAAATTTGTTACAATCAGTAAGCAAAATCCAAAAGGATTGGACATCTGCCTTGGAATCTGTTTGCTACACAGAAAACAGTCGAATATTGGCAACGAAACAAATTTAAGAAGTGCGCAGAACCTAATTAAAGGAGACGTGCTTAGAAAACAGATATTAAAATAGCAGTCCATTAGTTTTTTATTAGAGATGAGAAACTATGAAGATAGAGTACTGGCCTTGAGGTGCTGATTTTCTGATGCTGTCAGACAGCCTACTTGTTATAACTCTGTGGGTACCAGCACAGTACAATGCTAACAGTGGTTGAAAAACCATGGAGCCAATCTGTTCCATAACGCTGCTGGTCTTTAACAGTGCCCTTGACTATTGATCCTTAAGTGCACGTCGAAAAGGTTAAATTTACGAACACTACATGAAAGTATGGGTTTATTCCTTTCCATCAGAAATATATACTAAAGAGAGAAGAAGTTTTAATTTATCACCTTCAGCATAGCTGAGAATGCACAGAACAGATTTACCATGGATTTGCTATTGTGATGTTTTATTGATACCTCCCAGAAGTACAACAATAAATGCGCCATAGATACAGCAGGTTTCTGTCTGCACAATTGTTACATTTTCTTTTCAACTAGCACCCAAACTGAAAAGTGTGGGTTTGCCTGTGCCAAGAACTTTGCTGTGGGGCTGCTCCATTCCACTCACATTCTGGCCTGAAGAAATTAATCCCTGGCACCAGAGACATATTACCTTTTTTTTGTTTCATATAGGCTTTTTATTATCCTTCCTTTGGCTTAAACATTTTAATTCATGTTCTGACTTTGTGAGAGAGAGAATTTCACCTTTTCCATGTGATGGAAAATCATTTCTACTTAAAACTTCAAGTGTAATTTTCCCACTGACTTTACTGAGCCACTAGAGCTCAAGACTGTGTTCTTTAGGACATGCAGCCACGGAAGTAAGAAAGCTCCGGGCAGCATTACCCTGTGGTACTGACTACGTTTTGAGAATTGTGTCTGGTCTCCAAAGATCAAAACTTTGCTCTCTATCTTGCCTTCCACCTGCTTTTCAGAAAAGCAAGCATTACAAGGATTGCTTGTTAGAGAGCACTCCGGGCTCTCAGCAAAGTTTCAGGAGCTACAACTAGCTCAAAGGAAACTAAAATTAAAGGATGACCTTAGTGACCTTCCTCATGCAACTCTGTGCCAGCTAGCAATAATCTGGTTCATATTTTGGGAAGTCAGTAGAACATCACCAGGAAGAAAAGCTCTAAAAGTGAAAATAAAAAGCCAAGAGTATCAATATTCTCACCAAATTTGCACAGCCTTTTAAGTTTCAATTTCCACTAATTTCTAAGTGTGGTCAATGAACAGTACATTTCCTCCAGAACAGATTAAAAGCTGCAATCACAAGCAATAAACTAAAACACAAAATATAATTGAAAAAATAGGAACCAAAAGTCCTTGGTCAGCCTAATGAATGCAGCAGCTGAAGCAATTTGTGAGCAATTGTTGAGTTCCCCCTGAGCAGTCCCCTACCACACTGGTGATGGGGCAGTAGACCATAACATTTGTCACTGGAGTGCTAGAATCAAGTTAGCAAAGAAGGAAAATGTATCTTACCGCTGAAAAAATTATCTCCAGATTTGTATTAGAAGCAAAAGAAATTTCTATTGCTGTGGTTTGGATTAAACCTATTGCATGTTTGCACTTATTCAGATCTGCATCTGTACTGAAGGTTTTGCCAAAACTCTGACATTAATATAGAGATATGTACACAGACGTAGCAAACATTTTCTCATAGCACTCTTCTGGCACTCTACTGACACAAAACCTAGACTATATTCTCCCTAAAATACTCCAAATCAGACGCATAAAGTTATGAACCTCCCCATGCACGCTGCATGCTGATATGCAAGAGAACCCAAATGCAAGAGCTACCCCAGCATGCAGCAGGTGACACTGTAAACTAAATACTGTCATCCGTACTGCAAGAGGTAATTATTGTATACTCCATTACAAGCAACACTGCAGAACTGTTACCAGTAATGATACTCATCACATAACACTGTAGCTGGGTGATTGAAAGAAGAGGAGTCTGGACTTTGAATTTCTTTGTTTTGCCATTCACATGCTATGTCTTAGATTCTTTTCAGAGCTGATGTTATGTCAATGCACTCATTACAGTTTAGCTGAGGTCTGTGTATTGTTCTTCATATATATTCACAGCATATAGTAAACTCTAATAGCTCCTTTGGAGCTGTTACACTGTATGCTGTAAATGGTTGTTAACAATAGTATTCATTCATTTACATGTAATGGATTCATAATAGCAAAAGTAGAGTGAAAATCTTACACTGCAATATGAAAAGTAGATACCACATAAAGGCATCATTTTAATACTCAATACTCTGTTTTAATTATTTTTTAAATATCAATAGGTCCTGCTTCAGTAGCTTGTAAAATTACACAAACCAAAGCAGCCTTTAAGTCAAAGGAGCACAATGAAGAGTGTGCATAAAGCCAGAGATCTCCACAGGCCTAACTGTTCTCACAGATGTGCTGGTAGTGGGGATAGGAATCTTGTCATGTAAGAATTTCTGTCAGTAAATTGGCACCAGGATGGAGATGATCCCATCCGCTCTGATGCCCCACACTGAACACTCATCCTCTAGCCACTCACAGGAGCTCCAGGCGGTTGCACATCATGTGGTGGAAGGTGGAGGAAGAACAAGAAGAAAACCACCAGGCAGAAAAATTCATATCACTTTCAAAAATCCACAGGCAGGTCATATAATCTCAGCCTGTTCACCTTCAATATGGCATCCTTCACTCACTATAAGTTCTGCAGAAGAGAAATTAAAGCCGGCATGAAAGAACAAAATGACTATGTGGAACTCAGAAATGAAGTCCTACATCTCTGAGAAGTGCTGCCATAGAAGGATAAATCCTGCTCCCTCCAAAATAGAAAATCTCTGAAAGACCTTCTCAATGAAAACATTCCTTTTCAGTCCCAGTGTACACTTCCAGAACCTCATTTATCTATTGCTTCAAATAAAAATACCAACAAGTAAGTCAAATGGATCCAATTTAGGACACTTTCCAGAAAATGTCTGAGGCGCCCACTCCCTACAGACATGGTAGGAAACATCAAATTGAACTTAACAGATGCTAAATCATCACTGGCACGGGGAATGGTGCAGAGAGGAAGGAGAAGCTCTGATGCCCATCCTAATAAAGTGAAGAAAAAATGGTCTTTTCTTGCAAGTTATTTTAGGGTTTCTTTACATTTAAATCCAGCTAAAGCTAAACAAAGGAACAGATTTTAAAATGGCCTTTCTAGCAAACCATGAACATACTATGAAGTCTGACTGATACTGCTGTGAGAAAGAAGTTGAGCTTCCAGTATAGGTTGGTTCAAATCATGGTTTATTTATCTTAGAGTTTAGTACAGTTGGGAGCATACTTTCCATGGGTTTTATTGTTTGGGTTTTTTTAGTCCGTAACTTGGGATGACTTCTATAGTGCTCTCAGCACAGTTTGAGATGGTAGAATAACACCAGAATATCAGGTCTCATTATTTCAGCTTAATAATTGGTTTCTTTAGTCATCCAGAAACCTAATGGCAACTGGAAACATCAATACAAATTTAGCTTTAGTTGATATCCTCTGAATACCACTCATTTAGCCATTAGTTAGATTGCCTCGTAACCTAAATGCAATGCCTTTGTTCTCAAGCAACAAGATGAGATGGAAGAGGAAAAACATACATGTATTCATGATAGTCAGCACAAGATATATGGTTAAAGGGAATTTTTACCAAAAATCTGAGCATGTTCATATATAACATAAAAGGCATCAGAGCTTGTGTCTGGCACAGACACAAGAAAAGAAATAGATTTTTTACAGGATTCACTAGATAAGCTGCTTTTTGAAGCTGAGTCCAACACCCAGTAAAATCCACCAGCAGTTATTTATCACAGAAGCATAATTTGCTTGAATACTTGAATACTTCATGGTGAGCAGTAAAGAGCAAATGTTGTTCTTGGTTTTATTGTTTCTTATTTTTATTGGGTTGTACAAAGATACTGCAATCATACTGACATGAGCCATGTTCTAATTTACCTGTGGTTTACAGCTGTTGTTTTTGAGCTTACACTAAAGGTCAACGATGCTATTTGTATCACTGACAAGGGTGTTCAAAAAATCTTGCAAACCAGTAATATTTTGGAAAAGCAGAACCAAGAAAATTATAGCTGCAATGCCATTTATTTTTGCCTGCCTATTAAACTACTATACCAATGTATTTTATATCTGTAACTATTTAATATAATTAGCTGCATGGCGATGACATTTTTTTATAGCACTGGAGATAAAGAGCTAATATGTTAACCCCCAGGACCCAATCTTTGTGAGGTGAGAGTTTGCTCATTATATTCAAATTAGTAGAGATATAACAGCACAGGCAGTTATAGCTTATCTTTTCTGCAAATATATGTAGACCACTCTAAAGTGATTCGCTTTTTTTTTCCTCTAGCTATAAATAACTGGAAAGATAGACTTCTGGTTCACACTAAAACCGAGTCTCAAACTATGAATATCACAGAAGAAGCCAATTGCTCTTTTAGACCTGAATGTAAATGTTTACTTCTATAGCACAACTATGTCTTTGTTCATAGGAATGAAAAATAAAGCTTAATATAATCAGAGCTTCATCACTATTAGCAACAGACAAGCCTGCTTTGCCTCAGATTGTAACTGATTAAAAATAATATTCAATTGTAATTATCAAGATTGTACCCAATCACAAGAGCTACTGTATTGCATGTGTATTCAAAACTTCACGGACAGAGGGCAAGGAAAGAAGTTAGAAAATCTTAATGTGAAAGCAATTTGTATGATCTGCATAGTACATTAATCTACAGCAAAATAAAGTCATTTCTTCTGCATTTCTAGTTTGTATTTTTATATTTAGCTATGTTCTGAGTGATGCCAGTTACCAATGTGATAGTTACAGACTTGATTATCTCCCTGATTTTAGAGAGTCCTGTTCCATTGATAAGAATCCCTGGTATACAGTCTGTATCACACAATGCTGCTCCATCGCCTGATATTGAGTTAAAAGGACCATAAATCCTGCTTGGCAACCTGGTCTACTGGAATAATGGAGAGTGTTTGGCAGCAGTGGCTGAGCTGTAATTCAAGCTCATCTCCTCAGACAACTGGAGAGGGACACACATGGCCACAGAACTCATTTCGGAGTCTGAAAGCCATTAAACATCTTTTGCTGGCTTCTACACGAACGAGTGTGATGCCAGAACCTTAGCGCCAAGGGATACCCAAAGGGAAGGCATATGGTCTGCTTTCACTTGTGCTGAAGAGTTCATTCTTGTTATTTAAAGAAATAATAGAATGTATACTCCTTTCTTTATCAACAGCCTGCCTATTTTAATGGAGGAATATTAATATATGATTAAATCAAACAAAATATTATAGGCTCCTTCATACTGTGCACTGATTGCGCCTGTAAATGGTGGGACCTGCAAAGAAAGAAGAAAAAGTCCCAGGAGTGCCAAGAGGGAGTCCAGCTGATTTGTGTGTTCCTCCAAAGAGTGTCTTGAAAAGTGCAAGAGGCATCATCCAATGCTCTACAAGTCACATTGTAAAACATGTTGTGGACATTACCTATCCACAAGACAAGTAATACTGATTCTGATGAACAGAAAGCACGGAAGATTTGCTCTCTTGCAGAAATGAAAGCTTGTAAAAGCAATCAATGCTTCCTCTTGTGTAATCAGCCGTTACATGATCTAGTCTCACATCAAACCCCTCATTTCAGCACGCAACTGAAATCTACAAAATTAATGTCAATATTATTAAAGTTGTCAGTGCAGCATGTTAGAACTGTGTGCAGAAAACCTAGAGATGGTTTAGAGCAAGTGGTACAGCAAGATCTTATCGTGAATCTATTTCATTCTATACTGGAAAGGAAATTTCGGCTGCTGTAGGATTCACAGACTGGCTTTGACATCAACACGAAATATAACCAGCGGTCAGAAATAAGGAATAGAAAGAGCAGGTACAAAGAAATGGAGGAAACCACTGAGAAGAAACTGGAATCTGGTTAGAATTCTTTGCATCTTTTTTACCAAGCATATTTATACAGAAAAAGGAGCAGAGCCTGTGCTGCTATATAAGCAGACCAATGCTCAAGCTTTTTAGATCTGCTACTTTTACAGCTCATTTACAGCGTTGGCTATATTTGTTGAATCAATACTCAGGCAGCGGTTTTGATAATTTCAGTCCAATGGTATTTCTCCTGGAAGGACAAAGGGGAAAAAGCAATCATCTCAACAAGGTCCAAAGTCCTCACAGGTTTCCAAGGCAGAAACCAACTGACACATCACATACCAACTTGCTGAGATCAACACCACGAAACCCATCAGCTTGTATTCTTAAGCAACATAAACTGACTGGGTCAGTGAGAGAATGACTGTGACAAGATAAACAGAGGTAGCATTTGTAACAAAAAATGCAAACCAATTAACCTACAAATAGCCTACGAGGATGCTGGGGAGGGACTCTTCATTAGGGACTGTAGTGATGGGACAAGTGGTAACGGGTTCAATTAAACAGGAGAAGTTCTGGTTGGATATAAGGAAGAAGTTCTTTACTGTGAGGGTGGTGAGGCACTGGAATGGGTTG
>JANHGB010025135.1:0-51087 GCA_026283785.1 Coracopsis vasa | reverse complement strand
TGGCAGGGGGGTTGGAACTAGATGATCTTAAGGTCCTTTCCAACCCTAACTATTCTGTGATTCTATGATATTCACTAGTGGAAAAAAATATATATATACAAATGCATGCAACTTGGATCCCTCTGGCAGGCGGGCTCAAATATTTGGTCTGCCCAGCAGCTGCCCCTGCATCCCAGTCGATTCCAAGTTGCTGTCACCTTGACATGTGAGCCCCTGAGGCTGCAGCCCCAGTCCAGCTGCTGGTGTAGACCCCACACTTGCACACAAATGCACATGTAAACACCCTCAAAGCTGTCCAAGACTCCCCTGGTCCCCTTTCTGTCCTCTTTTGTGGTTATGCAGAATAGCTTTGACCAAATCTTTAATAAGATATAGATGTGCCTTTTAAAAACTTCACTATTCTGTCAGAGCCTGGAGCAGAAATGCATGATAGAAAAACTTCTGGAATTGCCTCAGATGGATCTGTGCAATGTCCTGTAGCTTATTTCAAACTGCTGAAGAAGAAGTTTTAACTAAAATGGTAAGCTTTGTAAAGAAGAAGCTGAGCAATGCAAATATGGAATTTTTTTTCTTATTTTGCAAAGCTTGTCTATCACTTTTTGTCATTTCGTTCCTCAACTAAGTGTAGGTATTTCAAAGAAACTTGAGTGCAAGTTGTCTCCATTTCTTAAGGAATTCAGTCCTGATGAGTCTCCTGCAGAGAAGAGGAACTGAGAACTGAGGCCAGCAACTTCTTAAATAATCTCAGCTGATTCTTCTGCAATAACTGTCAGCACGCTTAGATCAAATTCTCAGTCAGCAAAGTAGCTTCTGTCCTTCAGTGGCATGTGCTAAATTGCTTTCCTGGATTGAGACATTATGCTCTATGGCTAAATCAACAAGAGGAATGTCATGGCTTCTGTAAAGGCAGTGGTGTTTCTGAGCATTTAACGTCATTCGTATCTAAAGTTTTCATATTACAGATGAAAAAAATACCCTTTTATCTAGACTTTATTTCCCATGATTATATTCTTATTGACAACTATGTTATTGATGGTACATAATGAAAACTTAAAATCTGGAGCATTTAAACTCTCTCTGATTAAAACATCTTAAGAACATGAAGGCATAGATAGACTTGTCTTGTTGCTTTTGTTCTATTTTCATTCATTTTATTAATCTGTTTAGTTCAAATGGTAGGCTGCATCTCAGCCCTTACTCTTGTACCTCAGTCCCTATTTTTCAGCTTGATGGCTGTTGACAGGCACATAAGAAAGTACTTGAAAGTGTATAAGATGCCTCTCATAAATGTTATGTTAGAATCTCAGCAATCACTTGGATAATTTTGCACTGTTTTATTACAGATGGCAGGTCTGGGTTCACTGTGAAGCCGACAGCAACTCACTGCCTGCCCGCTTGCAAAGGCAGTGCAGTAAGTGCAGCATGCACGGAACAAATATATGGACATCCACACCAGAATGAAAAAGACCGTGCAGAAATATTTGCAGTATTGGTTGTCTGTTGGACACCTTTCACCAGTGTACAGAGGGAGTACCTCCATGGAGATTTATAGGCTCAGTGCAGACTCACATTTTCAGCGTGTTATGTGAGAACCAAGTCTGGCACTGTTTTTTTCAGATAAGCAATGTCATAAAAATATAATTCAGATTAAATTTATTCTGTTGTGCAATTGTTACATCTTTATGTCAATATGAACTATATGACACTTCAAAATGAATGTGACAGCTGTCATTTTTATTCTGGTCACATTTTTGGTCAGCTTGCTAGTTCTCCATTAAACTCACATATGTGTCAAAATGTTTATATATATTGTGAAGGTCTGAGGTTGTATTGACTCCCTCTGTGTTTAAGCTGCCCTTTCAATCTTTACAAAAAAAAAAAAAAAAGATCCTGTTCACTGCACAGACGTCTCAGGCTTTCACTTCCATGGGGGCTGCTCTTCAACAGCTGCTCTGCTGTGGGTTTATTTTGACTTCACAGATATGCTCAGATGCTGTTATGAGCTGGCTGTAGTGTCAGGGAACTCACACCATGCTGTTAATGTCTGCTGAGTGCCATCTTCCTGAGACTCAATGGCCCTGGTTTAAGCAGCTCAAGTTTCATTATACTCCACTGTGGGTAATTTAGAGACCGTATCTTCCATAATCTGTGGGTTTTCAATGAACCTTTAGATTATGGTAGAGCTACACTCTCATAAAAAAAGAAATGTTGAAGCAAAGCCCCTTTTTTCCTGTTATTAAAAGCTCATGACAAATCAAGAGATCTCATACAAAGTTTTATGAAAAACATATTGTGTCTTTACACATTGCATCCATTACATCATAATGGAAACAAAAATAACAGTTAGCTCAATTGTGGATGTTTCTTTATTATAGCAACTTTCAGTTGCTTCTGTATGGCTTATTCTCTTTGTTTCCTTCCTCTAATGTGTGGGGCTGTGGTTGCTTGGCATTTTTCATGCACTCTCTCTTGATGTCTTATGTACAAGTAGCAGTCTGGATGACAGACTGGGAAAAAATATCACAAGGATAAATTACACAACATCAGTAAAATCATTGGCAGAGTCTAGAATAAAACTTAGAGGAAAATTCAAGGCCTATTAACTAAAAAGTATCTCACTCTGATTTCTAGTGTTCTGCTATTAATAGTGGGTGAGCCCTTGTTCTTAATTAGAAAGCTGTTCAAGCATCTATTTGAATCTGTTTGTTAGCTGATAGATTGCCTATCACGTATTTAGTCACATAGATCTAGGTCATTAAGTAACTCAGTTTTGCCAGGTTCATTATTGTTCACCTTTGTAGCTCATATATGAGTTATATTACAAAATCACATTGTTACTAAATCAATCACATAATGTAATTCCAAGTCTTCTCCTAGCTGGCATCCTTTAAACAAAGCACCATGACCAAAAGACTATGTTTGGTGTTTCTGATCAGCTGAAAGCTGTTTCAGAGAGATTTTTATCAAAATGGTTCAAAATCTTCCATAAAGCTCTTTACCAAGTTAAACTGTTATATTAAACTGTTGCTAGGAATTAGTTTATTCAAGTAAAGATCCTGTAGTTAAATAGATTTCACACTTGCTTCTCCTATGGTCTGTCTTACAGGGCTGCAGGAAAAGGAATAAACTGAAAACAAAATAGCAGCAGTTCTTTAAACTTTGGGCTTCGTTCTTTATGCCTACAGAGGTGTTCATAACTCTACAAATACCCTGGAAAAGTAAAGCAAGATCTAAGAGTGAAATAAGCCTGTACATCTGTGAAATGGCAAGGCAGAGAGACAGGTAGCCCTTCTTGGACAGGATTAGCCACGATAGAGGATTGTCAGCTCATCTTGGGTCAGAGGCTGCACACGGTTCAAAGCCTGACAGTCACCTGGAAGTCCTGCTGTCAGATCAATCTTTGGATTGGGAAAGAAGAAGTTAAATTCCCTGAAAAGCATGTAATGTTTTTATGCATGATGAAATTTGTGACACTGCCTATGGCACTTCTGCATGGAGCCAGCACTTGATACTCTTGAAGGTGTTTAGGGCCCAAAACTTGATCAGAAGTATGCCAATTTCTGTGTCTGGGGAGTCTGATCTCTATCTGTAATCCTGGACAAAAAGAAACATTTAAAATTTCAGTTCATTAATTGGCTCTAATCCTTTAAATCCAACCCAAGGATGCCTATAAGACAGTAATCTGTAATTCATCAGCTCTCCTGAGCAAAAACAGATGAATAGAAGCTAATCTCATTATGCAAAAATCTTGAAGGTGAAAGAACTGAGGATTCCAAAAATACTCTCCATATGTAGTGTGGTGACACCTGATGAGAGCTTGATGCCAAGGCAAAAAGTGAGATACGCATCTAATTGCAGCCTTCTAGCTTCTGCAAAATTATTTGGGTGGCTTACCAGTTATCAGCTTTGCAAGCCCACTTTTTCTAACCACCAAATCTTAGTGAAGAATGGATTGTAATCTTGTGCTTGCTGGTTTTATTTCCACAAATAATATATGTGCATATGAATTTGTACCGACTTCTTGTGAGAACTGCAATCAATATTTTTTTATAATAAGTGTGAAAATAGGCTTTCATTTTTATAAAGTTACTATCATTCTACTGAATACAGACTCTCTCCTTAAAAGTTTTTCAATTTTTTAGGGATGCAAATTCGAGGTACTTTTTGTAAATCTGATTGAAAGAAATTTCAGAATTCTTCCCCAGGTAAATAACCCTCTTCAGCCTATGTGATTCCATTGACCAGTTTGCTTAATTTATCAAGTTGCATTTGAAAATGAAAACCTTGTACCTCATTTGTTCTCATTTATTCTTCCGCTGAACTGGAAAAGATTGTTGAATGGTTCCTTGGTGCAAAGTTGATTTCAGTAACTTTGCTACTGTGGCTTGAGACTTATCAAAGAATAATAACCACTTTTTGTCACTTTCTTGATTATTCAGTGGATATTGCACACAAACACAGGTACATGATTAGTATGCTGCATTTCCACTCTATACCTGTGAAGCAAATGTTTCTGGCTTGTCTGTGTGACACAAGCATGTAAATTCATAGCAGACCATTGTCCTGACAGTATATCTTCTAGTAATATTTGTTAACAGTAACAATTCTATTTAGTCTTGAATCACCCTTATTTGTTTACAATGCTACTCTTGCCTCTATTGTGGTCTGTCAACCAGCATATGCCATTTAATACTGCTGTTCAAGTTATGTTCTTTAAACTGTCTGATTTCTTTTTTTTAAAAAAAACACTAAATGTCTGCTTGTGAAAGAAGCATGAATTGTGCTAGGACACTGCAGGTCTTTCAAGCAAGATGGTCTTGCTTATAAAGTAACAATGGGATACTATGAAGCTAAAATCTGACGTAAGCTGCAAAATATTTCATCAACAGCTCTATGGCATGAGCATCTAAGGCCAGACCAGAAAGAAAAAAATCCTGTGAATATCTTAGTCCTTGAGTTGGCTGGAAATAATCATCCTCTTTACCCAGAAACTTCTATGAATATTCCTTATAACTTGTTTAACAAAAATCTAACCTGCTTATATAAATACCTGGTTTGTTCTATCATTAGCTGCAATAAAAGAGAGCAGAAACCCCAGAAGGGAAGAATGGACAGGGAAGGCTATCAAGCAACAGTTCTAATAATTTGTTCTTTGAAAAAACCTTTGTTTATTGAAACTATGTAAATAGTTCGTTTGTTTGTTTGAATTTTGACTAGTGTCAGAGAAGAAACATTGTTAGACCTATAATGCAGGAAAAAATAAGGTGAAGAATCTTGAGGCATATCCTTGACATCAGTATAAAGTTAATTCTGATTTGTTAAACAAACAACATGAGAATAAAAATAGAAAAATACAAGATGATGCTTTACCATGTATATAAGATACTTTTCTTATTAAATGTAGCTATTTCTCATATCTGATTATTCTGTGAACTTTTACACCCATACAAACTTATTGGCTTTCTGTTGGTTATGTATCTGCATCTTGGGGTAGAATTTGGTCCAGTGACTTCATCTGCTGTCACATAAAGTAACTAGATTATTTTGACAGGAAAATCCACAGGGAGAAAGATGCATATATCTGTGTGAATTAATTTAAGTACTGCAGGATGGGATTTAATGATTAAACACACTCTGTTCTTTGGTAAGAAAACAGGTACCAGATGGTATGCATCTCAAAATATGTTTGCTCTATACCTGTGGGTTTTGAAGTAAAATATAACCTTCCTAACATCTGGCATACCACCTCAGGACATCTGAAAGTGCACAAAGTGGACAGATATTATCAGATTATAGAAGTCTATGCTGAGTAGATTTAATCTGCATTTTATATAGATAGTGGCATGAAATAGGAACATCAACAGAATACCAAGAAATACCACTTCTATGTGGCATTTTGTATCTAATTTGTAGATTGCCAGCTCTGCAATACCAGCTTTCTTAGAATAGCGACAAATGTCATATATAATTTATTATGTAGTTTCCATTGCTAGACAGAAAAATGTACACTGAGAGTTATCTAAAAATGTGTTGACATGCAGGCTTATATATAAATAATAAATACTTCTTACTGTCTCCTAGGGGAGCTGTCAGAGAACTCCAACAACCTACAGTATTTTTTCTTTTTCAGTAGGGTTGACATATACAGCATTATTGTTCCAGTCCGGCACAGGATCTGCATAAGTCTATATGCGTCAACAACTCCACAGAGCTATCTTATAGAATGCATATTGTGTTTAACTACTGGGAAGGTTGTGTTTACACTGCACACCGCAGTAGTAGAAAATACTGTAGTGATTGTAAGCCTAACTTTCTCGTTGCGCTACTCAGGGTGTTTAACATGGGGTTTTCACATGGGTAGCCTTCTTTTTAAACCTCAAGCTAGCTCAAGTGTCTCCTCAGAGCAATTTAGAGTGCTGTGAATCTTGCTTCCAAACTGGCCAGTTCCACAGGATATTGACTGCTTCCTTCAAAGTGCCTAGAATATCCAGATTCTGTGGTACATGGAATAATATAGTTGTAATTATGTGACTATACGAGTTGATATTTTTTATACCTAGGATTTGGTTTTGGTTTTGGGTGTTTTTTTTCACCGTTAGATTGGGTAAAGCATTTTTTCTGAATAAAGAGCACAGGAAAACCACACTTTTCTTCTATTGCGCCTGTGCTGGTGTATTGGGTTGCCTGATTAAACAGTTAATTAGTTTGTAGCCAGAAGTGTGAGAGGAGTAGGCAGGCTGATATCCATGCTGGACTGACTTTGACTCACCACTGCAAATGAACATCTGAGGAGCCTGAAGCTAAGGCTTCAGGGAGAGAAGGCAGTAATAGGACTGATGCCACACTGAACAGCCTGGAGGAACTGGTGGAATCTCTTCATGCAACTGGTGTTTAACATGTATTCCAATCAGCATTCAGATGGGTTGTGCTCTGGTGTTGGGTTGTAGTCTGAATATCCACAGAAGAGCCTGACATGGCCTGACAGAGGTATTTGGCCAGGATAGCTGCTGCCTTTATCATATAAAAGTGTCTTAGGTTTTCTAATGAAGACTGGCTGATATAATGTCACGTTTGTGGGCACTGAAAGTAATGTGAGAAAATTCTGACGGAAAATCACCAGACTATGTACCTAAAAAGTTGAACAAATACTTAAATGACAGCTTGAATATGAATACTTTCCTAAAAAAGTATGGTTAAATGCTTTGCCACATTGTGGCCTATGAGTTTGGGTATTTATTTACCCAGTGTTATTAAGCTTAATAGGAACTAAAGACTGCAACGGTTTCATTTGTCAGTTTTGTTCAATGGAATTTTTTTAACAACATTAGGATGTTTACAGGAATTACTGCTTTGCATCAACATTTTTCCTATGTTCAGTCTGAAAATCAAAAGCCTAAAAACAATTTCAGCTTTAGGTACACATTTCTTAGAACCTAAAATGTTACTCTGATTAGTTGTTTTTTGCTTCTCTATCACTACTGTCTAAAGTTATATTTGATAAGAAAAAAAACTACATTGCAGAAGGTTTTTCCCTTTTCCTTGTATTGTCAGCTGCTGACACTTGAGCAGTTTTATTGACAGCACCTGTTCCAGATATTATAACAATATCTGTGTTTCTAAGTATGACCATTCAACATTGGTGATAGAGAAATGATGTGCCATTCACAAATGAATCACAATAACTTAGTTCAGTACAAAACCTAATGAATAGAGGAATAAAAGTTGCACTGGAAGCATTGTTTTGATTCAGACTTTAAATGAAGCAGCAGTCTTTCCTTTTCCTTTATATTAATTGGTAAAATTAGATAGCAGAAAACCACTATGTGATCATCTCCAGTCTTTGTACATTCTCCCAAATTCAGTCTGAGGAATAGTATGTAGCAGTTATGACACTTTCATGGTTAAAAGCAAGGCTGTTCAATCTGAAGCCTAGTTCTGCTGAGTGCAGTTATTTAAATTCCAGTCTTGTTTCAGTTTAATGTAAAAGCAGGGGGAGTGACATGAGCATTTTTTGTCCTTTACCACAGCTGGGAGAATAGGCATTGTCAGCTGCAGCACACTGTCAATCTGGAAACCTGCCATTATGCTGACAAAAACTTTATGGCTTGTCTAACCTTGCTGTTTCTTGGGTGCAGGTGGACTTGTGGGCCAGAACACTGTCTTGGCGAATCATGAATGTTAGGTCTCCGTGAGCCATTTTAAAGGCTCTGTTTTCAAACATTGCTTATTCAAGCAAGTTATGTAAATAATTGACAAAAAAAAGGATGGGTGAATGAGGGCATGGGCAGGTCAGTAGACTCAATTATTTTGCTTTCTTGACAGGCAATAAAAGCCCATTGGGACAGAAAAAGGCAGTCTGACTCTAATTCTGTGTTCCTCTTTGGAGCCTCCTGTCTTCCTCCTGTCTTAGGGAGATTGCTGCTTGCCTACTCAAGTGAGCCGCTGTTTTTGAGATGATCTAAATTGGACTCTCAGAAGCAATATTCTGAGCCTGGCCAGAGTGAAGTGCTAGCACCTTGAGCGTCTCAAATGTACTTCTGTTTCTGCTCCCATTGGAACAGTAAGAGAGGTACTAAGATCATCCGATACAGCAAGTTGTCCTGTTTCCTCTGAACTGTGGAGGAGACTTATGACCAATTGTTTTTGAAGGAAGACAACCAAAGAGGTAATGGCAGCCTTATATGAAAAATATCTGCCTTTCAAGTGAGTAAATGTCTCTTTGGGAAGGAAATGTTAACTGTTGTTCGTTGCAATTGTGAGACTTTAGACTGGGATTCATAACATCTGTGTTTTATTTTTAGCTGTAAAAAACACACCATGAGTGCTATCATAAAAGACTGACTATCTTCAATTTACCTACATGAGGATGCCAAAAAAGATGAATTGCAGTGGTGAGAAAAAATAATAAAAACCCCTTGCCTAGTTTTTTGAGGACAATGGAATCCCTATCCTTGCACTTCATTTCAGTGTAAATAGCAGGGATGCCATACATAATTACTGAGCTAATGTGCTCACAGTATGCCAAAGACTGAACGTATGACAGGCATATTTTGTAAGTTAGGCTTTCCACATCTCCTGTGGTTAAAAAAAGAGAGAAATTCTTAATTGTTATCTTGATTCATTCTTCTGGACAGAAATAAATTGGTATGTCTGTCAATTATTAATAATTGATGACACAAGTGCAGATTTACTGGGAAATTCCCACCTCATCCATTATCTAAAAGACAAAAAATTATCCTCAAATAAGAGTTAAATAATGTAAGTCTGCGGAAATTCTGGTTCTTTGTAATAAAAATAGAAAAACCAAGTGCAGAAGCATGGGTTTAGCAGTCCTTATAAGGAGACGCACCCAATCAACCTGTTTTAAGGCACCTTTTCTAATGAGTTGGATTGGAGGATGAATTTTGCCACAAGTATAATACTCAAACTAAACAACAACAATAAGTGTTACCAAAAGGTTATAGTGGAGGCAGAACTGGAAGAATACTTGACAATTACTCACTTCACATATGAAGAATGACCTTATAGATTGAAAAGCTCTGTTTGAACTGGAGACACAGGAAGAGTATCTGGACTTTTGTGGGTTTATCAACTTTCCTCCTATAATCCTTGAAACTCTGCTGAAAATAATATTTTTTTTTATTCCAGTGATTCTTCCTGTGGAAGAAAAAAAGCCATATATGGAAGCTTGGAGACCTTTTCAACTCTAGTCTGAGCAAATACACACATTTTCATCATCTCTACACTTTGCTATGTCTATTTATTGAAGGAGGTTTTCTGATTTTCCTCTATTTTCCAATTCTCTTTCCCAACCATCTTTTCCTTAACTGTGAGCAGCTGAACTATATCAAAATATGCACTTCAATATCTATCAATTAATATGAAACCTTATTTATCATAGAATAAATTTTGCCTTGTTTAGTAATTGTTTTTTGCTTCTTTCTTCATGCCAGTACCTGGAATCAATAAGGAGATCTTGAATCACTGAATTAGTTTCTTGATAGTACCTCCATGAATCAATTTCTCTTCCCGCAGCAACCCAAAACTGGAGTTATGAAGTACTTCAACTGAAAATATTCTTCTGGTCATAGGAAAACAGGGAATGCATTGAACTGAACAAATTATTTGCTGCGAAAGGAGTTTTCTTCTCAGTGTAGCAGCAGTCAGATATCTGAAACATTGAAGATTCAAATAACTTAAAATATTTTGGATTTATATATTTTCATGTAGAACTCTGCAGGAGAAGCTGAAGTACTTTCCCCACATCATGTGGAAAACCTAAGTTTGCAGAGTAACACATCTGTCAGCATCTAGACTAAAAGCCATAAAACCAAGCTGCTTATAAGGATTCAGAGCTAAAAGAAATTAGTGGCTTCCAAAGGTCTGAAAAAAGATATGTGCATAATAAAGAATAAAACAAAAATCAAATTACTACTAATGATTCCCATTGAGATCATACATATTCCAGATCATGAATATCAGGTTCCAGCTGTGATTTCATGAAAGATCAGAGGCAATGGATTGCACCTCAGCACCAGGCACACTGGGGGCACCAGATTAGGGCAACTAATACAAAAACCAAGGAAAAAGAACATAAAAAATGGGTGTTTCTACATGTAAGCTACATTAACAGATTGCGGAAAATCACATAGTCCAAATCTGCTTAATCTCTTAGTAGCCAAAACATGAAGAAATTAAATGCTGATGAAGTACAGCAAGAGTCTGTGGAGAGAGATGTTTTCATTCTTTATTCCTATAATATTTTAGAGGCAGAAAAGAGCAGAAGATCTATGAATATATAAATATATAAATATATATATGTTGTGTTAACTATGATTTAATATTTCTGTTTTAATATTTAACATTGAGAAATAACATAAGATTTTAAACTGAATACAGTAAATTAATCAGAAAGCAAAGGAGCAAGGAATACATAAAATTCAGGCTCAGCGTAATGGATAGTCCTGGGCCAAAAAGAGGACGGTATAAACTTCTTAAAAATCCTGGATTTCACAATAAACTTTTTTTTTCTCCTTTAAAAGGTTGCTGATTCACAAAAGGAAGAGCATATTAAATCTCTTCTATAGGTTAAAATTATGTGCTATTTGACAATTTCAACTAACTCTTGCACCCTCTTTATAAACCATCCTGACTGAAACAGATGGATGTGTAATTCAAATAATGAGCTAGATCCTCTCCCTGTAGCAGTCAATTATACAGGGTATTTTTTCAGTATAGTATTCAAGAGACTAAGATCTTTCTCTATATATAGATCACCTAACATGACCTTGCTTATGCACTGTCAGAGCCAAAACAGAACAGTAGGATTTGTATCTTGCTGCATTTTTAAAAACACCAACTGATAGCTTAAGAACTATTGTATCTGACAACATTTGCACTTAAATTGTTCCCAGTAGTTATCACACTGATCTTTTAATGTGATACTTTCTGAGGTAAACTGCCCAGAGACATCTGATGTCTGAGCATTAATGCCATGCAAAGAATCCGAGTAGCATTGCATTTTGCTGAGAAAATTATGACAGTAAGGGAACGCAAGCTCATTTCATTAGCAATAAATGACAATCTCTAAATGGTGAGAATTCATGGCAAAAATTTAATTTGCATCTAGTACTGAATATAGAATCATCTAAGAACCTGTCAAGTGGTGTGCGTACAGAGTTCATCAAAGGTATTACACAGGAATTTATGTTCCTCTGTGTTTTTCAGCATGCACTTTGGACCAGGTTATAGTGTAAGAAACTTTACTTGTAAAAGCATTTGACTGAGTGTTGTGGAAATTTCCCTGGGTCCATAAGGTATCAATGACAAAACTGTAGGATTTGAATACCTTGTTAACAAGGGAAGCAAACTTGCTAAGATTGAATAGGGGCCTCAGTGCTGTTCATACACATTAGACTCACCAGAACTCATCGAGGAAAAAGATATGCTGTTTGCTTTTGACTTGAAAAGCTCTGTTGAGGGTGCAATTTATGTAGCTTGTGGAGTAAAACTTAAGAAGTCTCATAAAGCTGCGCAATAGGGTGGATCTACTTACGAAAGAGCTTGTCTGCTGCTCAAAAGAAAATTTCTTGCCCATTGCAGAGCAGCTGAAAGAGTAAAGACAGTTGTTTCTGTTCTGCTTTATATAAGCTCTTGGTATGTAAATATAACATTAATTGTGTGTGGCTGTGGAATGATGTGGAACTGAAGAATGAGAAAGAGCTGAAACCTGGACCTGCAGTTAAAAACAGCTTTAGAGTGCTCCTCTTGCAAAGAAACAGGATTTAATATGCTATAATTCATAATCTGTTGAGTTTACATATTTTGTTCTCTTCATAAAGAGACATGGGAAGTCTCTAGAATTCCTGCGCTACATGATATCCATGAAATAGCTTGTTTGTAGAACTTTCGATTTTGAAATAGTTTGCTGCATATGAAGTATTTATATGTATTATGTTGGCTAAACAAAGATACTTTTATGCTCTGACTTACCATATAAATGCAATTAACAATTGCCTGCTTTCAGTTATATACAACATCTATGCTAAGGGTCTGTATTTCTTATATGTTGATTGGTGAAACTTTCAGGTTTCTTTTAGTTTGGATACAGTACAGCTGCTTCCACAGTCAATGATAGGAAATTTAATGTGCCACCCTCCTTTTGCAGTTGTACCACATAAAGAGGACAACACAGGTTGATGTATGCTGCCTTATGGTATGGTTTCTTGCTTGACAATAAGTATTTTCCTTATGAGCATGTAAAGAGTGAGTTTCATTGCTATATCTGCTCATGCTTATTTATATAAAGTGGTGTATCTGAGGTCTGCTGGTGACTGACCTATTTAAATGCTAGCTAAATCACATTTCTTGTATATTCACCATTACATTCAACTACCATGTTGATAATCTAGACAGTAGGGCTCCAAAAGTCAACTTGTTGTTGCCAGAAAAATGACCAGTATAAGCAGATAATTAAATCCATTTAGAAAATACATGATTTGGGCCTTTGTTCTCATGTTAGCCTATGATTTTGAAAACTAAAAATAAAAATCCTTCAGTAATTTTTTTTTTCTCTTTTCTTGACTTAAGGGCTTGTCAGAAGAAGTAATAATGACTGCATCCCATGTCCAAAATTGCCTTTATTTGTGAAAAGAGCCAAGTCATCTGTTTTATAGCTTAAGGCATTGTCACAAGGTAAAGGGAAGTTCTGTTACTGAGTTCAGTGAGGACAGTCATAAACCACAGGTTGTTGCTTTCTGTTTATTATTCATTGTTTATTATCTGTGCATTTTTCTGGAGTCTGCTAGTACCACTGTGAAGTCTTTGAATCAGATTTGGTGCTTTACAGTCATCATATCCTTGACTAACCCCTTCTGTTTGCAGTGCTTGAATTTCCTTTACAAAGCAATTGACTCTCAAATTCTGCTCTCTATCTGGTTTTATAGCTGCAACTGTCTCTTGGGCATCCCTTAAGAAACTGCAGATTTTGGTTTTTTCGTATTCTTCCTCTCCATCATAACTAAGAATCCCATACTTGCAGAAGAGTATGCTCCCAACACCTCCTTGCTTTCCATGTTATTGTACTGTTCTCACCTCTAAGTTACTTCAGCTGTATTCTAGATATAAAATGGAGTACTATAAACATGTGAAAATCTTCTGTTTTCTTTTTTTTTTTTTAAAGATTTTTCTAGAAAACTATCAGAACGGAATTTTGTGTATGTTGAAACAAAGTACTTCTGAAAAGAAGAATAACATATTCTTGAAAGCATGTTTTGCCAAGTTGTGAGAGCTATTGAAAATGGAAAAGTCCCCCCAGTCCAGTTAGCAAGAACTTAAAAATAGTAAGTACAATAATAAGGAAAATACTAACAGAACATAACAAAAGGAAAACTCTTTAAAAATACTTTTTTCTTTAATTGTAATTTATTTTTTATTAATATTGACAACACAAAAAAAGGCATTAAATGAAAATATAACATATTTAACCTAACAACATGAAGTTATTGTTTGTACATTTATCCACGAAATTGGAGATTTTTTTGCTAAGAAACATTTTTATATCCTAAGTGAAAAAAACTTAATTTGACTGATTTGTGGAAGCAAAGTTGTTTGGGACTTTGAATACAATAATCTTGATCTAACCTCTGGTTCAGAACATCTTTAAACTGCAGACTGATGGAAGATGAGATGACAAATTAGGAAAGAGTAGGTTTTGTATCCATGCCCTCTATATCTTGTGAAGGTCATGTATTTAGGTTAGCAAAGTTTTATTTGGGGAAGTATAACTGTATTTATTATATTAAGATTTATCCTTTATATATATATATATGCATATATGTAAAACCTGGTTTCAATAAAATATTTTGTGATGCAAAATAATATCGAAAATAATGTCCCACAATTGATGCTCTACCCATTTCTGTTATGGTTTTCTTCCAAAATTCAGTCTCCTGATGATACATGATCAGATACATGCTGATACATGATAAGACTTGCACTTCTAAGTATCTTCAGCTCCTTCACAGTAATCTAATCTTAATGAAATCTTTTAGACTACTCTTTATGCTTCCCTGCTGTTTCAGTTTCTCCTTCCTCGTTTCTATGTCTTCTCATTCTTCAAAGTCCTATACTTCCCTGGCTTCAGTCTGTCTTTCATCAGTAGGCGTTTGGATTCCTTCTCTTTCAACACTCATTTCCACAACTGTCTGCACTCCATATGGTGATTTGCTCCTAGAATTACTTTTGAGCCTAAGTACATTATTCAGTTACTTATATCTGCCAAATCACTGCCTACTATCTTTGATCAAATTTTGGCATTGAAGTAAATTTCTTCTCTCTTTTGAGGAGAGAAAGATAGTGAAGTTGGGCTGATAACAAGTTATGAATCTCAGCCTTACACAGCGTAAACTACTTTTCAGAGTCAGTGCAAAACTTTGGCTTCTTCTGAGCCACATCTTTGATTTAAAATGAATCTCTCTTGCTCTAGAGCATGACACAACTTTGATAGCAGAAGCAGATTTCATGCTGACTGCAAGAAGAGTGATGAACGTCAAGCTACATCAGAGGAGAAACTTAAGCCATTTCCTTAAAAAGACACATAGACTATGTTTGGCTCTAACATCAGTCCACTGAGCTTGTGCTCTTTTTGTTGGAAAATCACAAGAAGCTGAGTCACTTTCATTTCTTTGGTGGAAGGTAAGAAGCCTTCAGGTCTGCTGGTGACCTGGGACATTATTCATTTCTATTTACTGTGTTACTCAACTTTATTTTATCCTTTGCTATCATGTTCAGAAAAAAGATTGCTACTTCTTTAAGATCCCCATTGAAGTTCTGGTACTTTCTGCTTATATCAATAAATGAAATCCCTTAGACCAGTACTCTTCACTCTTCAAATTAGAGTAGCTACATGCTAGGTAACTACTGGAAATGGTTCTTGGAACATTAACTCCTGATCATTTCAATTTAACAGTGCTGTAACTATCTAGCCAAAAGAAAAGTAGTATTTCTTAGCCTAGTTTCCCAAAACCAATAGGCTTATGCAGTCAACCTGCCTGTCTGTTAAGCCGCTTATTCCTCACCTAACAGTTTTTGAACCTTAAGAGTGATTTCAAAAAAGTCTGAAAGATAAGTAAATGTCAAAGAGAATTAAACTCATAGAAGTTTTGAGAAAATTAACAAAGGGAAAACTAAGAGCTCTCACTGAAGATGAGCTCAGCTGCCTTACTACCTATGCAAGAATAACTCCATGGCCAGTCAGTGCAAATGTAGCTGCTAACAAGCCACAGCTCATGCTGTCTCTCTCCCAGTGAAGATTTCAAAGGGAGACAGAAGGAGCTGTAATTATTATAGTGAGTCAAGCAGCAGGGACAGAGATTGGGATAAAAGTTGCAAATCTACTGGAAACTATGCTTTTGTGGTTCTGCTGCTTCTGGGGCAAATTGTCTTCCTGCTTTTTAGGTTCTTTTCTTTCATAAGGAATGGATTATTTCTGTAAATTGCTTCTGTCACAGTTTCTCTTACATTTTTAGGTGTTTTTTGGTGTCAGTATTTATTTCACTCACAAGAGTTTCATGCAGACATTTTCATTCTGACTGATAGCTCTAATATATCTGCAGCTACAAATAGAGAAAATATTCTTATGATACCATGGGATAATGATCAGTGTGATCCTGGATTGCATGCAGCTGCAGCCATGATTCTTAGCTGTAAACAAATGACACTGTTTCTTGAGGACACAAAATGGTATCTTAAGCTATTTTTATTTGTTACTTTAAAGTAAATCTATAAGGAACATCAAGAAGTTTTGCAGTGTAAACTGGACAGATAATGTAAATAACTGAAATAAAGAAGGAGTTTAATCTGGTTTATAAATGCAAAAGAAGAACTAATGGTTTTAAATTCATTCAATAGAAAATTTCCTCAAAATATAGACAGACATAGAGAGGAGAGAAATACCAAAAGGTTCAGGGGAGCAAATATTGTAGAATATTCAAAAGAATAGCTGTAATGTTATTAGTAATTATTAATAGTTACAATAATGTAGCAGCAAGGAGTCCTTGCCAAGAGTGTGACCTCAGGTTGAATTACAGGGAACAAAGTCTGTTGCAGTCTCAAACCCTTTCAGTGATTTCAGCTTGACATGAAGATATAACAGGGGTTTTTGAGTATTTGCTAGAAACGCCCCCTCCCAAAAAAAAACCAAAACAAAACAACAAATGAAAACCCAGCAAAACCCATCATTGACTGAAAAACATGCAAAAAGACCCCATGCAGACAAGCAACAGAGCACATATTCATTCTCCCTCTGCGGCCACCACCCCTGGCAACTGTGAAACTACAGAACTGGGCCGCCTCTATCAGTTTGACGTTTTAGGTCATCTGTGTATTAATTTTATGATAGAGGATAAAGATAATTGCTGAGGGCAGCAGTGATTTTGAGAGGATGCAGGGCTACTTATTTACTGTTTCTTCACCAAATGCAGAAGAAACCATACAGTCATTCCGTTTGGCTTAAAACAAGGGAAAATGACTATCAAATGCACAGGTATTTTCAAGTATTGTTTCCTTCAGCTATAGAAAAGTTGATTTGAATCTTAGAAAACATTTCTAAAAATTGTTTTAGGTGCTTCCAGAGGCTTTCAGAGAGGCCAAGGAATTCCCATCATTTTCAGCATTAGGTTAAATTTGAAAGACTTGGATATCTATCTAGAAAGCAAAGTACAGCACTGCGTTGTAATTGTTATACCTGATGTATCTCTCAGTTTGATTTGAGTGCATTTCTGTAGGTTACCTATATGACTATGGAAAAAAGCTAGACTAAGCCAAAAAATTTCCACTTTTATTTATTTATTTATTTATTTTTATATTTATTTTGGATATTATATTCTGCATTGGTTGTAATTAACAACCTTATTTTCAGAAAAACAGAACCATAAGATCTTAGACAATTTTAGTTGTCAGAAAGGCTGGTAGGAGTCACAGTTACAGTGGGAACATGTTGTGGTCACTGCCACTCATTGCCCAGCTGGATCCTGGAAAGAAAGCAAAAACTTGAATGTGTAGTCAGCAGAAATTCAGCTTAGTAGCTGCTCAATAAATGGATGAAAAGCAAATTGTTTTTATAAAGAGGATTTAAACACATATAACAGTTTCTGTGATGATTAGTAAATATGCCTCTCCCCATCTGCTCTGAAGGAATGGTTGGCATGGAATTTTCTGTGCACTTTGCTGCACAAACCCACAGGAGCAGCTGAAAGCTGCAGACCTTGGCTTTGCTAAGCAATCCACTGGAATCCATGCAGAACTGTAGAATGCTTGGCTTTTTTTAGCTACTCCACGCAGCTTGGCCTGGCAGGTGAAAGAATCATTTCTCTTTTCTCATCTCTGAACATGAGAGCCTTGTTCAAGAGGAAATAGCGGAGGGATGGGAGGGGAAAGGAAGTGGCCTCACACTTTTGTTTTAACAGATTGCATTTAGGAGATCTTCAACAAGGATAACAAGGACAACAATGAGGACAACACGGATTAGGGTTCCTAGACTATGTGTCAAGATATAGCAAGCTGTAGACAAAAACATTGGGCTGCTAAGACTTCTGTCTCTGTTCAGCAAGGGCACTCTCCCCACCCACACAATGAAATTTTGTGTATTTTTAACAGCTTTGCAGCTGCTGTCGTCATGAATATCCCTTAGTTGCTGTTCAGTGTCAGATTTGCTGATAGCCGTAATCAAAGAGGAGGGGCAGCGTTAGACTTACGAGGAGCCTAAGGAGAAGGAAAGGCAAGGGCCTCTCCCTCCTTTCACCCACACACTGAATGATTTGGATTTCATTGTAACTTAACCCAGTAGAACGCAACCATGTACTGGGCTTGGGGCTCAGACTGGCTGCTTTTTTTCTAACACCTGCTCTGCCAAAGAAGATGCTTCTCTTTTCATTATCAGAAGGCAGTGAGATTAGAATGGCATGACAGCTGGATTTATTTGTCTGGAGTTTATGAGCCAAGGTTTGATTTGAGACACAAAAAAAATCCCAGCCCAAACTGTTGAGTTTGCCTAACTTCAACTCAAATTTTATGCTCTAGCTTGGCTTTGTTGAATGGTTTTTAAACTATCAAGTGTCTTTTGCGGAGGTCTGAGTTTGTAAGCCCACACCTTTGAAAGGAATGAGTCAACACAAGGAATGTGATGTGTATCTTTTTTAAAGCTTTACAGGCCATTGTAGGTAATTCTTAATTTATGCTTAATTATTAATAAGATCAGACTCTCCCATATATAGAAAAATAGAAGAATTTGACTGAGAGGTACAGTAGGCAAATCAACAACACAATAAAGCAAGTTGTACCAGACTTCAAGCTGTCAAAACTTGCAGTGGAATACTTCTAATAAGTTAATAGATAATAAAGAGAGTCCTATCAAATCTTTTTGCTACCTTCTATAAAAACATATATAGTGGCAATACAGCTATCAATCATGGCATATTCAAGCAGTACGCTTTCTATTCTAGATGATGAATTAAGATATTGTTTCTGTTCTAAACCAAGATCACTGTGTCAGCTTTGTCTTTGTCATTGTGCAGCTCAGCTGTAGCTCTCGTGTGTTCAAGCATTTCTCTGTGGGACGCAGTTGGAGTTGAGGATCACGTTGACAGAAACATATGCAGAACTGTCAGTCATTAAATCCCTCAGTCAGAATTTTCTGGCAGACACAGGCGAAAGTTGTAGCAGGCTCTCTGCATTCTTCAGGGAAATAGACTTCCAGTTTCGTGTGGGGTTAAAAGCACTTAGTGAAACACCACAGATTGAAAGAAAATGTACTTGGATTTCAGATACTTTTCCAGACTTACACTGTTATTAACCCAGTTTTTTGGTAGTGGTTATTTATATTTAGGGAACTAAACACTCCCATGTAAATACTCAATGGGAAACTTCTGCATGCAAAATACTGATTCATATGCTAGTTAAATCTTCCTTAAAGAATTATGCTTACACTTGCATCTTTTTATGGTATTTCTGAGAGTCCTAAGGGCTAGAGTTTTTTTGCTGACCTTGAAAAATCATTAAGTATCACTATGACATGATAATTTTGCTTTAAAAAAGGACTATGTATGCTTGCCTCCCACTTAAATGGCTGAAATTCATTTATGGTGAGATCCTGTCCTTATTTGGTTTGGTAGGGTGCTTTTTGCCATTGATGGCAATAGAATGGTATTTGATCATTTGATCAGGTTATGTTTATGTTGCATAGTTTAGCTCTGTCAGCTAACTGAATACTAGCTGGGTACTCGAGCTAATCAACTCCTCTTCTTTGTGGGATAAACCATAGTATTTCTGAACAATTGCTCATTATGTGATGTAGAAATACAGACTTACAGAAATACTGATGTTCAGTCAGATTAGGAAGCTGGGTGATTATTAACAATACACAAGGCCAAGGACAGAATGGTACCCTGTTGAAAGCTCCAGGATGGATCCTGAATCAGAAAGGCAGAGTACTGTTCAGAACTGTTCAGTACCCTGTTGAAAGCTCCAGGATGGATCATGAATCAGAAAGGCAGAGTACTGTTCAGAACTGTTCAGCAGGAAGATAATTTGGATTTACATTGCTGTTAAGGTGCTGTGAGATGCTGCAGAAGGAGGTCACTTGGTGTGTACTTGTCTCTTTGCTCTCATCTGTTCTGCAAATGTATAAAACCAAGCGGGGACATTTTTGACATATCCACAGCTGAGCAGGACTGGGGCAAATTTCACTCTGACATTGCATACTAAGGCAATTTTGGTATTGACTTTAAATGAAGCATGAAGAGGCTGGAAAACGGATGTTCTGATTTATGAAAGTTATGTATTTTCAGGCGGATAGTGGGATAGCAAAATAACATAGAACCATAGAATAGTGGAAGGGCCTGTTTGGTTGTAAATCAGAAGGGAGAATTTAGCTCTTGCTGGTCGTTTATCACTTGGTAGTCTGGTGGTAATGCTGGTTACAGAGCAGAGCAGACAATGTGTTGTCCATAGAATATTTAAGTGGCTTCCACTTGTGAGGAATGACAGTGTTCAGAACTGGACACCCTTTGTATAAACAAACCAGTGTGCACTGAAGCAGCTGTTTCAAGGAAAATGTTTTGGCTCTTTTGGTTGGAGAGCAGACAATGACACGACTCATTGTACTACAGACAACAGGTGGTTCTTATCTTCAGGCTTTTACTCCTCTCTTTTTTAGGGTGTCTTTAAAGGCTTCTACAGTGTCGAAACCAGCTATTCAAAGAGGAAGAACTTTTAACAGAGTGCCACGTCAATCATATAAAAACAAAGAGAAGCAAAAGAGGGATCCAAGCTAACCAGTTGCTACTGCAGTTGGTCCAGCAACTGGATGTTAAGTGAAGAGTGAAGTCAAAAACAAAGCTGGGGCTCAACTTTCTGTCCACATATTCAACCTTGTTTTCATGCTAAAATTGCTTTTTCCAATGCAGATTGACACTAAGATCTTGTGACAATCTGGATTTACCTTTAAAATAATAGTAATTATGCGTTTTACATGTTTACACTGTAAGTTTATTTAGATACATTTAGTCTGTTTTGCATTCAATGTAAACTACTGTGTAGCTAGAGATAGATAGATACAGATATTTTGCACATGTTATTTAACTTGTACATTTTTTGGGTAGGTGAATACAAACATATATACACTAACTCTGAAATTTTTTAAGTTTCCAATATGTTGAAAGTGCCAAAACTCAGCTGAATTCAGTGGAGTAATTTTTCTTATATCTCAGTTTAGAGTACATACTTTTTCTCTCATAGAAGTCAAATGAAATCTTTGATTTCAATATGGTAATTACATAGTTATAACTATCTCTTTTCATCAAAACCTGTCTTTAAATACCACTAGTGCCAGTGTTGGGCCTTTCTGGACCAGTGTCTGAACCACTATTTCTAGTTGATTAAGAAAAAGAATAATGGGTCAGCAGACTCTAATAATGATGTATGATTCTACCCAGATCTGATGGCTTTTTACACAATAGCAGCATCACAGCACCTGTCCCTTTGGAATCTAAATGTTTTGTGAATTTACTAAAGCACAATCGAAACTACACAGAAAGCTACCATATTTGTATTCCATTTTCTAAAATACTGAGAGCTAAATTTGATCTTTATTCCTTCATCCTCTGAGTTTTATTGACAAGCATGGGATACAATACAGTTTTTCTTTGAACTGAGTAAAATGATGGTGAAAAGGGGTATCGAGAGCAAGACCTGAGGCAGAGCAAGTGCCCAGATGAGATAAAGCATGAAAAAAATTGCCAACACTTTTACAAATTATGTGATTCCATGGAGCCAGATTATAATAACATCATAGAATATCATAGTAGCAAGCTTGCTGCTAGCTTCTAGTAGGCCACTAATACCAAAAATCAGCCCTTTGTTACATAATACAGTCATTCCATATAAGGTACATATATAGTCATGTATACAATATATACAGTAGTCATATATACAATACAGTCATTCCATATAAGGTTACATAATACAGTCATTCCATATAAGGTACTATACAGGAAGAATACAGGAAGAACCACAACCCTGTAACATAGAAAAAACAGAATCTAACCCCTAGAAAAAACTTCACCTAATCTGGGTGTCACGTTGCTCAGAATCCAAAGCTCATTGCTGCGTATTGTGCTAAGATAAGCTGCCAGCACCAGTGACATCATGACTTTTAGATGCATGCTAGGGTAATGATTGGAAAATAGCTAAGACCCTGGACTTGAAATAAGCTGTGTGTGGATGGATGGCCCCCCGAGCTTGTAGTACACAGCTTCATACACGCTGTGCCATTAAAGGATTTGTAAGTCAGGAGCAAATATTAGCTTTAAAAGTTCTCTTACCAATGATAAAGACATTACTCATTCGGATGAAAAAATAAATGTTTTCCTTTATGACTGAGATGTAAAATACATTTTTGCTTGGTTTCAAGGAAGGTTTTTCTGTATGTTGTTAACCACTGATTGTCTGAACACTGAATGTCAAATTCTTTAGCACAGTCTACCCACTGGAAATGGGTGAGGAAGAGGAAACATGCTCTCCCTAAGAGAATTAGTAACTACACAGTGGTTTGCAACATGAGCTCAGAATACGTGATGCTGCTATTTGGCCTAATCTTTTGGGACATGGCAAGTTCCAGGGTATTGATAATTTCAGATTAAATTTAGCTTTTATATTTGAATTGGCCCCTCCAGCTCTACTGTCAGATTAATAACAGCAATAAGAAAGATCTCTTGTCTTCTTAGGTAAGACATTCAGGCAGGGCTTTAGCCCATCCCCCAAACACGCACTGTTACTTTCACAGCATTAACTACATGATGACTGGGAATAAAATGGCATTTGAAGTACTATGGGGCTTATGCTGGCCATTTCCATTTGATTTTGCAAATAAAATCTATATAGTTGGGATCAAACTTCTTGGCTGGTTGGATTAAAAGACAAGACTTTTTGGAAATAGCTTATGTACATTCTCAGATCTGAAAAAATGTCTAGCTGTTCACATCCAGCTATTTTCATGTATGCCACAGAGCAGGATTTACCTCACAATTACAAGCTTTTGATATTGTTATGAAACCTGAAGCTCAGTGCAGACACTGTGTGATGTTCAGCCTGGTGCCTGGGGCAGAGAGGGCAGTGATGGTTTGGGAAGGCAGCAGGGGCAGGCACTCTTCTGCTTTCTACATTCCCTCAGCATTGCCTTCTGCAGAAGGAACATCAGCAGATCCACTCTTTCAGCTGATGCGCAGAGCAGAAGGGATTCCTTCTGCTGTTTGCCAAGTGCTCAATCCACCCTATTCTGACCAGACACTGACACAGACATTTGATATTTAATGCATACAGAGAGATTGCCAAGTTTTACTGCTCATTAGCTGCAAACTATCAACCAGGAAACTAACTGTCTATCAGATACCTCCTTAGGTGAAGCTAACTGAGACACGGCACTTGTAAATGATAGAGCGGCGTAGGTGTTTGCCACTAAAACGGGTGACTTAGAAACCATACTTAGTCTATAAGTAAATAAAATAGCAAAATAATTATGGAGGTTGGCATTTTTCCAAGGAACACATGCCACTGAATGAGAACACACTAACTACGGCATGCAGAGAATAAAGTGTAATACATTTCCCTCTCTCCTTCCATCCCACTTTCCTCTTTCTCAGCTGTAAACATGGGCCCATATCCCACTCCCCAGTCTTCTTCACTGCCCTGCAAATGACATACCTTCATCTGCGGTGGCAGTGCTTCTGCAGCCTCCTTCCCTTGGCACCTATGGTAATAAGACAACACGGTCACTTCACTGGCACACTACAAGGCCAGTACTTTACACACCCCAGAGGGAAGGAAATTGGATCAGGAGGATATTTTTAGTTTGTTTTGATGGAATTTCTGATTGCTTTGGAAAAACAAGTAGGAATTAAACATGAAACAGTTGTACCCTTCTTCCTCTCTTTAAAAAGATCTACACTGCAAAAGACAGAATGAAAGTTGCCTGCACATTTTAAATTCTGTTCCTCTGTATTTATGCATTATGAAAGAAGAATTCATTCTGAGCCATTCCCACGACCTGTTCCTATAAAAGTTGTCAGACTAGATGATCAAGATGAGCCCCTCCAGTTTTGTAACCTATGGAGTTCTGATCTAAAATGACAGGATCACACACCATTTTCCCCTCAGCCATGCCTACTACAGTGCACCAGGTAGATCTGTACTGTGGCTGAATTAGTTTGCTGTCTCTGGAATAACAGGTCCATTTGCTGGAGAATTTGTGAGATATAAAGAGTGGTATGGGTAAACTTAAAAAAAAAAACCCAACAAAAAAGGACATTCACTCTAGGGAGCTGGATTCTATCCTTGACTCTGTCACATAGCTCTGTGTAGTGTAAATTTAGACTGGGTTTCCATATGCAATTATTAATTTCTAGACTTTAGTTGCTGAGCACTTCATGGGAAATGCTGAACGTTTAGAGCTGCAATTTAAAGCAAAAACCTGTGTTTTTTACACAGATGATTGATAGCACAGAATGATAAATACTTTATACAAGTGCTTGGAATTTGGAATCCAAATTAGTGCAGAATTCTGATATTCATGTGTCTTGCAATAAGAATACCAGCTTACCACAGTGGTACAAATACAACCTCAATTATGTTTGTGAGCAGCTACAAATGCTGGATGAATAGAATTACACAAGGAGGTAAATAACTGTGTGTTTAGAACAAAGACCAATTGATGTGCCATAAATAAGACCGTACCACATAGGCATTCATGAAGATACAGCAAAATAGGAAATAGCTGTTCTTTCCTCTACTATGGGAAATGTGAAATACTTCTATAGAAAATAAATCTAATTTATGAACAAATGTTTTAAAGTATATGAAAATGAATGTATATGATTTCCATACACATTTTAATGATGTACAAATCTAGATAAAGGCTATAGTTTTCAACTTACTTAAATGGTCAACTGCTTTCAGAAATCTTATACTAGACAAAGATCTCAACTGATCACTCAAATGCTAGAGAACACTCTTCACTGCACTTTAAAATCAATAACAACAAAGTACCACCAGAAAAAATTAAAAAAGGTTAATGTGCACTATACAAAGTAACATGAAGTACTCAATTCTCAAGCTGAATTTCTGGTCTACAAGTTGTAATTCTTGGTCTGTCATCTGGGGAATGCTGGTCAGAAAGGCTTTTAAGGTAACATACCCAGAATTTTAGTTACATAACTCCCCATCTACTATGAGCATTCCTTTTGATAGTTGAGTAGGTTTTCTGAACCTCTGGAGTTTTATGTTAGAGCCCTTGGCACAGGCAGGTGTGAAACATTCCAAGGAAATCACTGCAGACTTATAGTGCATGGGCACATCTTGCAATCCTAGAATATGTGGTTCTGAATCATCATTCTACTGAGGAATAAAAGGCAAAACTACATCTGGTTAAATAAACCCTTAAACTAGATGGTTGGGGGATGCCTGTTTAACTTGCTCAAATTTTAAACAGACCTGCATTGCAAACAGAAACTCTTGTGACGAGTAACTCTAAGGTCTAAGGTGTTTTCAAAGGTAGTAGAACAAGACAGACTGAAACATCCAGTCATAGCTACATATAATAACTCAAAGTGGTGCACACATACCTCTTGCACAGAAATATTTTCCAGTTCCTGTATTAGATTAATGAATTCTCAAGCAAGGACTAAAACATAGCTCTCTGGGGACTAATGTCACTTGTAAAAATGGCTTAATAGTCAGTTTAGTAAAGGAATAAAAAAAGTGATCAGTTAGCAAATCTAGATTCTCTGTTCTAAATGCGAGGACCTTCTGGGATGGTAGGAAGAACCTGATTCTTCCTACGCTGAAATAATGCTGCTGTTAAGCTGTAGCTGTGTTTTTTAAACTGCAAGAGTCACCAATAAAGGGTTTTGGAAGATGCATCTGATTCACGATTTCACTATCAATTTGACAGGTGTGATGTATCAACACAGTATTATGAGCTTAAGGTAAATTATAGTATTCTTTCTCATCAAACAGCAAACTGCAGTGGCATATTGCACAAAGCTCAATGTGTTCAGTCACCAGGCATTTGTGCCTGCTGCCTAAAATAGAATGTCTTCTGTGACGGGTTAATCCCTCTTTGGCTCTGATCCTGGGTAGATTACTAGTTATAGCCTGCTATGAAAGACTGCTGTGTAAGGCAAGTATTTCACTTAAGTTACTTAATACATTCTGTGAACAGTAGAAGTGTCTTGTGCATTTGCTAGCAATGTGAGGAATAATTTTATTGTCTTTGCTAAAATTTCTAATGTATATTTATTTGTTTTTATATATTAGAATGTTCTTAATCCTGTACATTTTGAATATCAGGGAAGAAGTCAGTCCTTGGCTTTGTCTAGGTATTCTAATTAGTGTGTGCTCATAATTAGAGCACAAAATGTGTTTGGTCATTCTGTTTTTTGGTCATCACTTGTTTTTTTAAATTATGGGAGTCTAAACTTTATGGCAAGACTGCAGTGATAACTGCAGTCTACTTTACACTCACCTGAAGGTCAGCAAGTATGAGAACTTGGCAAAGGAAAAACAATATTCCTCAAACATTTCCCTGTAAGAAAAACAGATTTATTTCAGCTGAGTTTGTGTCCCAATTTGAAGAAGCTTTTCACTGACATTCAGTTATTTGAATTTGCCCGAAATGAATGTGTGCAGAAGCCAAGTTATAAACCTTAGAAAGTTTACACTTTTCTGTCAAATCAGAATCAGAGTACTTGATTCTTAAGATGATCTTATCAAACCAGCTCATTTTGAAATACTCTACCTTGGTGTCCAAATCATTATCTATCTTCATGTGCATGTCAGCAAAATTTTCTGATTACGAGTGTTTAAGCTGCCAGAGCTTGACACTTGATCAGAGAATGGAAATAGCATTGAGCAATAACTGTGAGTAACCAGTACTCCCAGGTATTGTGGGAGTTTACCACAGGGAAATGCTGAGACATTAAAAAGATTAGACATTGCTCAACAGAAATGAAAATGCCACCCCAAAGGTCCTGAGTTACTATAAATAAAGATAATTCTTGAGGAAATTAATTTATTAACATTTCTGAATAAAAAGGAGAAAAGCCTCTGAAAGAAATCCATAATCACCTACAATAAATATAATAGATATAGATAACTAAAAGGGCTGTGAAGTAGGTTTTTGGGTGTTTTGGTTTTTTTTTTCCTTTATTTTCTTCTTTAATTGGACCTTCATGCCATTGTTATATTTTCTTATTTTCCTTTCTATTGAATTTTGTGTTCAGCACAAAATGGGGGTGGACTGATGTAGAATATTTGTCAAAATACATAAACACAATGAGAACCCAAATCCATCTCTAAGTCTGAGTTGACTGGTCGATGTGTGTCTTTGCTACTTAGAGCCAAGCTCACCATGCCAGAAAAATGTTCAAGGGAGTCAAAATTGAGCTTTGACCCTGAAGGTACATGATCCTGCTTACGCAGATTAGGCTGCAGGAGTAAGTCCCACTGAAAGATGGAGTGTAAAGCCTGCAGGACTTTCAGACAGAACAGACTCATACAGAGGCAGCTCAGACTTTGAGTATGGTATGAATCATTAAAATAAGGCTCAAATTTTATCCCCTTATCCTTAGGGATGAAGAAGTAGGAAATAGTTTATGTGGATGATTAGCATACTAAACCCTTTTCAGGCAAACACCAGGTCCCTTTTAGACAAGAAAAGGGGTTATAAAGAAAGGTAATCAGCCACAGTTTATAGCAACAATCATTCTTTGGAAGATACAAGCAACAAATATAAATGAAATTAGGTAAACCAGAGATTTTGGTTTTGATATTGAGCAAAAGGATTAAAGTTCAGTTTCTCAAAGAATAGAAGGGCCTCAGCAGTGAACACTGGATTTTCAAGGTTGACTAGAGTAGCACTAGAGATATTTGCCAAAATCAACAATGTCATATCACACCTGTCAAAAGCTACAACATAACTGCCCTGGAGTGAGTCATGTTAATATCCATGTACTCAGCAAACTGAGCAATTATAAACATGTCTCTGCTCTCCCTGACCGTCATTACAGTTATTTGTTTAATTTGTTGCTTCGCCTCAGTTCTAGTTAATGTGATTAATGAGCACTTAGTGCATACTGGAAAGACAAAGGATAGAAGCAACTCTGCTGAGGGTCTGGGCAGTTGTCCAGAAATCCTAACTGTATGGTGACAGACAAAATAGGGTCTGACTCAGAAGAAAGTGAAGGATTATAGGGAGGGATGCTGCTAGCTGACATGGAAGCTGCAACTGAAATTAAAGAAAACAAAATGAAAAAAGATTGTAAAGGAACCAAATTTTACTTTTTCTAGGGCATGACAGTAAATGCTTCTGTAACAGTTACAGACATTGCTGATCATGCTGATAGATTTACATGACTGAAAAGCTCACTTTCAGTAGTTTCATTTTGCAACGTGCACTAATATAGGAATTATAAAAATACACATTAATCACAATATATTACACGGGAAATGAGGGTTGTTATGTTCCTATAGCTTGGATACATTTAAGTTCATCCAATATCCAGGTGATGACTTAGATTTCTGAATAGCAGATGTTCAGAAGCTGGGAAACAGAAGCTGGCCAAGAAAGCTGCCTCAGTAACAGTGCAGGTTATAAATCCAGCATGGACAATCTGTTCTCCAAAACAGACCTAAAGTGATTTAAAAGGTTCATCAAGGTCACTGTAGAATACTATACAGCAGTGCTCCAAACAACCAGCTGTCAGGACTGTCAAGTCTTGCTAATGAACTGTGGATTCTCTAGAAAATAATACTAATGCTAATTGAAGCCTGAATAGCTTGAAAGCCTAGTAGGTGGTAGCTATTGATTTATTTCCTATGATAATATCTACACAGCATGGGGCAATGCCTGTTTATCTATAGTAGTAGCTAATCCATTGCTGATGCCATTCATACAAGCATCTAGCAGGTTTGAAGCCCTTTTCATGAGATGAGGAGCTCAGTTACATACTGAGTCTAGGTGATGGATCACCTTTTTCTTCTCTAATAAATTCAGAACAGTGGCTTAGCTTCAAAGAACATACAAATTACCCCAAATCCAGAAGAGTTTTCTGGTTAGGGCTTTGTCTGGGGGTGTGGTATGGGTCTGAATAAGCTCAGTTAAAATTTAGTTAATCTCTTTCACAACCTGAGTATGTTTGGGGGGAAGAAAATTAGGTATTTTTATAAAAATATGTGCAGTCTGGCAATGTATTTTATAAGGTACCTAGCACCAGTTGTGTCTTAGATATGTGAAGGGTTGCTAACAGAATCAAGTTCCACATCTGAATACAAAGAAGAAATTTATAAATTCTGGACCTTTAGGGAATTTGGATTTGACATAAGCCTTTAATCTTCCTATCCGTATGAAGTCTGATTTTTAATGCAGAAGTTGAACTCGGAGCACAGGCTGAACTTAAGCACTGAAAAGTATGTTGTCTACAGACTGAGTACTTCAAAAACTGGTCAGCAGCTGAACTGGGGGCTTGGAGAAATGCAGTTTTGAACTTCAGAGCTAAATTTCCCATAAGTTGCTAATTCTGCACCCACAGTCATGTCTGCATGGGAGAACAACTCAGAATTCAGCCTAGCTATGGGCCTAGATATGGTCTAGGTGCAGACTTGTGGCACGGAGTTTAACTGAACTAACAAGCCCTACTTCTTGGTTCAGGAATCTCTGCAATGCATGGTATATATCCCCTATGCCCACTTTTGAATTTGGTCCCATTTTCAAGTTAGGACTTAAATGGTGCTGGGAACAATATCCATGTCTAAACAACTTGTCATCAAAAAGGTTATGTGAAACCCATAGCAAACATGCTCAATTTCAACACAGTTTGTAGACCATGTGTCCAGAACATTCAGAAAACCTCCAAAGAACACTAGTCTGGGGCTTGACTAGTCCTCAAGTGCAGAGCTTCAGGCAGCTTGTTCCCCAATTTAAGTCTTGCTCATAAAATAGTAACTTTAGCATGAAAAATTTCTTTCACGATGCTATATGGCCTTTGCTATTTTTACTATTTTCTGTGTTTTTCAGTGATAGAACATGACAGATATTGCATAGTTGCAGTGCTCTGAAAATTTTATTTTTGTCTCCTTTTCTATTAAAAAATAAACAAATGTAATCAAGTGATTTTGAAAAAATGTGAGTTGCAAATACAAGAATATTTATTTTCCACTTAAGTGTTTAAAATATTCAGTAGAAAATAGTGGTTGCTTAAACAACTGATAAAATGCTTGTAGTTTTTAAAAATGTTTATTATATGTGCATGAAGAATAAAGAAGAAAATGTAAGAAGAACAGAGTGACCACTACTTTGTTTTTATAGAGGTAAAATAAATACTTTTGAAGGAAACGATGAAAAATAAATGCAAGAAAATAAAGGCAAGAAAAGAAATCTGTGTAACTGTACATCTCCATACTGCTGATCACGCATTCTAACCACAGCTTGAAAAATCATTAAAATACATCCTTAACTTACAGAAAACCCTTAACTCATGTTGGTTTAGTACTTTATTAAATATGAATGTGATAACTCATGTTCAAAACAAAGCAAGTCTTTAAGCAGGACTAATTAGTGAATGTTTTTGAGGGCAGCAGTTACTGGTACATCACCCTATGTGTCAGCAGTGACTAAAATTTTTGTATTTGCTGTAGTGTATTCTACAAGACCACTTTGTTTTAAAATATAATCTCAGTTAAATCTTCACTATGGGAAGCAAAATTACTTGATCTTCCAGATATCAAGATCCTCATAGACTATTTGGCCCAGCAAATTTCCCATAACCAGGGAAGAAAGCCTGTTAAACTGTTGAAGCAAAATCCTAAATTACGCCTATGTGACCTCTTTTTCTCACTCTTTTGAAATGAGTTTAATGACTCATTAGGTAGCACAGTGGCAGTTCTACCTTACTTCTTGCAGAAGAAAAACTCTACTAAAATAAGAAGATTATATTATCATTAGGATTCTTTCTGCTATAATAAGCTTAAGAGGAATCTGAATTACAATAGAAAATGGGTTACAGTAGAATATTCTGTATTGTACCTTGGGTCTAGTTTGATATCCCTCCCTGCAGCCAACTCAGATGGTGCAGTTTAGAAGACTCCCTTTTGTCACTAAAGCTAATTAGGCAAGGCTCTATTTAGACAAACTTAATACTCTTACAAATGAACAAAGATCATAATATCTGTCATGCAGCTGCTGCTAAGAATATCTTATTCAGTCAGCATTTACACTCTTCTTAAATTCTTCTGCTATCCAGTGTTGTGTATGAGTTTATTTTCCCCAAAATAACTATTTATAGTGACTGTAGATACTAAAAGAAGAAAATAGCACTCAGTACAGAGATCTGCTTTGCAATGGCTGTAGAAAGTCACTCATGCACTCAGAGCTCTGCAGTTTGCATTTGTCTGTTGTGCGTCTCTTAAGAACAGAGTGCAAGCATTAATGACTTGCCACCATTCCTTCCTGGTGAAATTTCAGAACTGATATACATCCAGCCTGCATGAATGAGCAGGGAACGGTTTCTGTAGATAGATAAACAGATGTTCTGACTTCTGTGGGCTTTTAAGTTTGATCATTCTAGGGAAATGGACAAGAAATATTAGCTTGTCAGACAATAAATTTCTCACCATAAGCAAAAAACCACTCGAACCAAACCCTGGATCTCTTATTTTCACTTTAGCAGAAGAATCTCAAGAGCTGCAATGTTGTTTATATTATTTTGAAACAGCTTATCTGATACAACAGTGGAAGTGCCACTTCTCATTTACAACATTTTGAAATTTGCTAAACCCATAAGTGGACACCTAAGCAGCAGAGAAAAAATCTCAGAGTTCTTTGACACACCAGCAGAAACATTCTTTCTTTCACAAAAACGTGGCAGAAATAAAATTACTTGTCTAGTGCTTAAGAATTTGACACCTGAATATTTGAATAAAGAAATACTTAAAAAAAAAATTCAGCAAGCTACAAATAGGAATTAAAATGTTGCCGTTTAAATGAATAATGAGTTACTGATACTTTATCAATGATGCATAGATCATATCTCACTCATTACAAGTCAAGTCTTTGCTTTGTAAGGCACTACTACATATAATATATGAATGAAATAAGTATTTTTCTAGATATCACTATATTACATCTCATGGATGCACGTATACCTCATAATTATAGATGGATGAACTCAGGGAGGGTGGAAAGAGGGTAATATTTTCAGAAGTCATGGCCAAATGTGATCTTCTATATCAATAGTTATCCTCTTAAACAAAAGTATATTTGGCATTTAGATTTTGTTTATCAGAAGTAAAATTTCCAAAATTATCTACTTGGCTAAAGACCCCATATTTCATGTTTAGGTACATTGAATTGCAATGAGATTCTAACTTCCATGTAATTTCTAAAATGTAAACTATATTTAAAAAAAATGCAAAAATTTTTTCATAAATAGTAACTATAGGTGAAATAACTTGAAAATATCACCCCAAGAGATGTTTTTCAGGACCCCTAGCACCACAATGACAGAACTTTATCAGCTATTTTCATTCCCAGTAACATGTTCCTAGCCTTATACAAAAAGTCACTGCACAGAGATGCAGGTTACTATTACTGTCTATTATTAGAGTAACACATACTCTAACATCTCACTATTCATAAAAACAATTATCATAAAATTCTTATAATCATTTTGAACAGCAACAAACTCTAAAGTGACTGCAGCAAACAACTGATTAAATCCTGCTAACTCATGCTCTAAAAGCCATTAATGGTTAGAATATTGAAGAAGGCAACAGTATAGTTAGCATAGCCATTAGAACAGAAGTATTCTAATACCTCTATTTTTTTATGTTAGTCTAGATACTAACTAACAGACAAACCTCAAAGATGGAATTAGGCTGGCTGCCACATCAGGCACAATGTTACTGCAGCCAGTCCTTATTACTTAGATTTATCAACTCTTCATTTAATGAACACAGATACTGACTTATTAAGCCTTATTAGGCCTGAACTGGGTGACTTAACAGCTATTCCTTGCATATAGGAGAAAAAAAAGAAGTCTCAGCATCATTAAGCATGAAATTTTGTCTCAAGACTGCGAATCATTCAGTGTTTTGTTGCTTGACCTTGCTTTTGTGCCTGTTTGCATGTCTGAAACTGTGTATTGATCTTAGAGGGGTTATTTCAGCTGAAGCGAGCTTGCTAGGCTCCCCATTGAGCACGGCTGTTAGGCAAGGCAACTGCATGACATTGGGTTTAATTTGTTGACACTAAAAATCCCTGAGTTCAGCTCTGATGGAAGACATATCATGTCATGTCCTATTGAAGGACTTGGAGGTGTCTTAGCATAAAGGCTTCAGACCAGAGAGCTTGTACTACATTAACAAGAAATCAGAGCTCTAGAAGTCCTTGTGTTAATGGAAATCTGAATTTTACCTGGTGGATAACACTTTTTTACATAATCTATAAAAAGCTGAAAAAATGCTTAAATTTTAAAGGGCTTTTTTTTTTTTTTTTCGTTATTCAAACAGATGCAGTAAGTTGCAAATCCAAAAAAGATGTTTATCATGCCTGTCTGCCCAAAAGGCATTGAACAATCCCTGGATTTATTTTTGCATTGCTAGCAGCTATAGAAGCAATAAAGAAATTAGAGCAGTACTTAGCAGACATGATTATAATATTTCTGTCAGCATTTTCTTATTTAGAAAAGATTAAATAAAGCTTACATTTTCTGATTTTTTTCATTATTTGGTATTACAAGCAATCATTCTTTTTCTTCAAGGATGAATTCCTCAATCTCTGTTAAAAGAAGTGTACATTTTCAACAAAAATAAAGGCTGTTGCTATTTTTGGTATGTTACGTATGTATCAGTTTCATGAAAATATAAAAATGCATTCCAGATAAAATCCCTTCTTCTACAGAATTGTGTTCTTAACGTTATCTGTAAATGGTTTTACCTAAATTATGGAGTTTCAGCTAGAAGCTGAGAGTTCCTCTATTCCTTTTTTACATGTTTAAAAAAAACTAATGATGTTCAATGTAACAGAACTTCAGCACTATGAGATCTGGTTTACACGCTCACTTAAATTTACATATTAATTAACAATTAATAATTTTGTGTTATTTTTGAAGAACTTCCGGATCACACCCATCTAGTGCCCGTGGAGAAATCTGGTAGCACGCCAATGGGAACAAGCCCTAAGTAGGTGGGTGCAACAAACAAGTAGATCAGAGAAGGGAATGAAGGAGATAAATTAGTATTGAAAGTACTAGAATTACGAATTCTTGGTCAAATAAGAGCAGTAGCAACAGCTCTTTGCATTTCTAGGCTCTGTTATTCAGTTTTCTGCTTTCTGAGTGTGCCTTAGCTCAAGTGAATTTGAGGAGGAGATAAATGGAATTAAAAAGAATTCTCTTTTAAAGAGTATATTTGAAATATACATGCCAGCCTATAGACAGGCATTAAGGATAACATCAGTGCATTGTTTTATGACTTTTACAGTTAGAGGATTGTCTTAAATAAACTATGTCAAGGGTTTATTTATTTTATTCAGCTTAGTGCTGGTCCATAATGAAAAAAAAAATAATAAAAATATTGTGTGTCCCAGATCCGTCAGTCCTCAGGGTGGCTGTGCTCTTGCAGCCATGGTCGTGTAGAGAAGAGATCCTTGAAAACCGCCCACCTTCTGCCCGTGCTCTGACAGCCGCTCTAATGCAATCAGCCAAGAAAGAGCTCACATGCACAGAAGAGAGCTGCAAGTTCTGCCCCAGTGTTGGCTGAGGCTGCCTGCCCAAAGGCCAGTGTGTGCCCTTCCTTCAGGTGGCCAGGTGGGAGTAAAAGAAATAAGACTGAAAATACACAGAAATAGGGGTGAAAAAGAAAAAAAAAAAAATCATTCTTCTCTCTGTCCCCCCAACCAAAAAAAACAAACAAAAAGAGAAAAGTGATGATGAAAATTAACACAGAAAAGGGAATATAATAATAAAGAAAATAAAGACCTAAAGGGGAAAAGATGTCTGGCAAAAAACACCATTTAGTCTAGTTCTGAGTGGCTTAAATGTAAAGAGACTGGAGAAAACACGGCTCAGGTGCGGAAACTCAATTCCAAGGTCAGAATTAATGTCAAACTGCTAGTCTTCCTAAGTGTTTTCTTGAGAAATCATGGGGTCCGAACCACATCTACACCAGGATTCTACGTGTGGAATATTGGATGATTGCCCTTGAAAATCCTTGGAGATGCTCAGAGGTTATATATATACCATCACTGCAACTTTCTAACATAGGATCTGAAGGAAATGAGAAGAATGAACAGTGCTTAATGTTCCATATTTCTTTTAGTTTGCTTGTATGTCTTTTTAATCCAGGTAAATAAAGCCACGAGGCAACTCAGAGTTCCTCATATCTACTAATTTTATGAAATACTGTCTGCTGTGAGTCTGTCACGTGCTTGTTTAATTTATTTTTTCTTAATACTTTCAGGGTGATATGCTCATTAAAATGAAATCCACTGAGCCTATGGAAATACTTGCAATCTTAAATAATACAGATTTTGTGAATCTTACCTGCCTTTGCAGTATACCAAGTATAGAGGAGCAGAACATGCTTTGTCATAGTGCAGCACTTGAAGGAGAAACAGAAATAGGGCTGAATGATTTAAGTCACAACCAAAAGAGTCCCCACTAGCATCATTGTGGTGATTTGACAGCTATGGTCTGAAAACAAACAGCAAGTGATAACTTGGGTGATGCTCAAAATTTATAAGTTTTCCATAAAATGCTATTGTTGTCTTTGATCCTGAAGTATTGCACAGACCAGGCGATTTACTAACACCCTTTACAGAAAGTGATCTGTAGTTATTTCTCACACAAACACTCAATTTGTAAACATTGTAAAACTGAGAAATGTATTTTGCTAATGAGTAGGAATGAGCTTGCCTGTCACTGCACAGACAGTTTTGTGCCACAGCGAAGTGGTAGGAAAAAGTTAATTATATCTGTGATCTGAAAGCTGCACAGAGAGCTTTGCAGTTGTGATTTTTTTAGGCATGTGGTGGAAAAAGCTCATTAGAAAATATTCCTTGTTAAAGCCTTCCTCTGACCTCCAGGTTTCAGATCATCACCTGGAGTGAAGTTTGTAATTCACTGGGCTTAAGTCACACACTTTGGCATGAATTATACTGTTCACTGAGCTGGAGCAGTTTCATAAATAGTCCTCATTTCCTAGGAAGTCTAGTCTATTCACCACTCACTTTGATGTTCTCTCCCATGCAGACTAGCACACATGCAGTAAAAAGATGCTGCGACCAATAAATGATGCTACCTCTCTGTAAAAGGTGGTAACAGTGCCATTTCTTATGCTATGGACTGGACAAGTAGAGATAAATTATACATTACAAACATCTTACACATGCTGCAGTGCCTGTGTTGAAAGCCATTATCTTCAGACCTTTGGGAACTGCAATGAACTAAAGACATGGAAGCTTAGAAGAGAGAAGAAGAAAAAAGAATTTAAACTTTCTTTGGCTAGAAGCAAATTTTAGTTTATTATTCAGCTCAGCTCCACTGTGTTCCACTTTCAGACTTTCCCTAGCTGTTCCATTTAAAATGCAAATCATAGCATGAAAAAGAAAGATTCCTTTAAATTAGCATTTCTGCAGGGGGACAGGTAAGGTCTCCAGACTTCTGACTAACATTAAAGAATCTGACTTTGCCAAAATAGCTTATATAACTTTTGCTTAGCTTTCGTTTTATTTTTACCTATAACACAATCTTAGTTCACCAAACCTTATAGCCATTCATGTTGACAAATATGAGCTATGTCTAAGCCAGGAGGTTACTTATTTTGGAATCATATTTCAATTTGAAGTTAAGAACATAATCTAGATCACTCTCTGTTAGAGCGTACATGTACTTTTTTTTAGAATCATAGAATCATAAAGTAGTTAGGGTTGGAAAGGACCTTAACATCATCTAGTTCCAACCCCCCTGTCATGGGCTTGCTGTATATGTAGAGTTTAGGGACACTAACTTTCTTCCCTAGACCCTTAAGGTAGATGTCTTAGATTTTTAACCTTGTTCCGAGAAGCATTCATGAAGTGTCATCAACAAACAGCACTACCTCCCCAGTAATGCAGCCTCTAATATGACTTGACCCAGACTTTCAGCAGTAGGCGTCATCAGCTCATGTACAGTGAACGTGTACTTGCTGAAATGCCATCTGTGTGCTGGACCTCACTGTGTCTGTACACACTTTAACAGGATAAGCACTAGGAAAAAACATAAGCTTTGCTGTGTCTGATACAATTAATGTTTAAAGGGGAAATAGCAGCTGAATATTAAACATAAGAATAATTTACAGAAGAGAGTAGCAGAAATTATGACTTTCCTCTTGTAATTAAGAAATTTCTTTAAAAAGTGTCATAGAGGATTTTCCAGTCCATTTATAAGTCCATGTTTTTCAATCTCAGAACAGAAAAGTTTAGAAGACAGTTTTGTCAGGTGAAAAGCATATATTGTTGTGTGTGTGAATATAGTTATGACCGGCTTTTCTTGACTGCACTGTAGTTGAAAAGGAAATGTTATGCAAGTAAAGTAGAGCACCAGAGGTTTTAATATGGACTAGAAAAAGAATTCGCATGCTTGTGTGACTTTCTTCCGATCCTTTCGCATCTCTATTTCTTTATGTTCAAAGAGCAACATTTAAAATGAAGATATTGCCTACTGCTCAGAACTTCTTTTTGTCTACTAAATAATAGAAATGCTTCTGGTCTTTCTTCCCATCCCACCTCCACAAAAAAAAAAAAAAAAATCTGTTCTGCACTAAGCAGCCAATAAATCAAATTCTTCCTGTAAATGCAGTCACTTCTTTAGTAAGTAGTTTGTATGTAGGCACTTTTGAAAGAATATCTCAGAATTTCAAATCGGGATCATTCCATCAAGCCAAGCTTCTCTCATAAAGACATTTTTCATAAATTTGTAGGGAATAAATTGCAAAATTCTGTGATGTAAATGTCAGATATTTTTATTTTTAATATGCATAAAAAACCCCAGCATCAATAAAAGCCTAAGTATAACTAATGTTTACAACTGAACAGTTTGAATGAGGGTAACTTTTGCCACTTCACACTCCAGTGAAATAATACCTTGATAAAATGGTTCACTGGAAACAGATGCTAGCTGTTGGGATAAAATGCCTGTAGCAAGTTTAAGCAACTTCAAATCTATCTATCTCATCTAAGCTTATGCCTGACAGCAAAAGTTGAAAGGGCCTCATACACTCTCTCTGTTGCTTACAACAGCACAGGTAACATACGTTTTCTGATTAACTTTTGGTGTGGTAGAAGCTGCTGCAAGCTGAGAATCTGCTATATCTTGGGAAGGGGCATTTGAGTTAAAAAATATAGTGAAGCCTGGCAAATATTTTGTCTCTGATAGAACTTACTTACTATAGGGTCTACCTGAACAACAAACTGAAGAAAAGTGCATATTGGTGTTTCCATTTCTTAAGACCAGTGTTCAGATCTTGAATCTCTGTCACAAGTTATAAGGACTAAGTATCATTAGGAAAAAAAGTGAATCCAGCAACATAACACCTTACATAGGAAAATCCAGGAGGAAAATCAGATAGGTTACCTTGGGGAATCTAACAAAGCTTCTGTCCCAGTTTCACTCCCCTCTCCCTTTTTTATGGAAAATAAATATTTGAGAAGAACAGCACTGATAAATATATTCTAAAAGCAAAACAGAGAACCACCTTAGTACTGGAAACTAAAACCTCTCTTCTTTTCATCTGTGTCCTAAAATTTTGTGATGGCTAGTAGATATCAATCAAAACCAATACAGAACAAACCTGAAACAAGCTCAGTCTTGCATCAAGTAAAAATTTCATGTTTATTGTCAGTTATTCAGCCTCCTTGATTCACTTGGATTTACCTCTTTTTCGCTGCAGCAGCTGTAAATAAAATGTGTCCAGCTCAAATGTAGGTTGACTCTTTGAATCTTAGTTTTTGCTGGCATCTTTAAAACACCAGCTGTTATACTTCTTTAAAAGATTAATACATTTTGAACATGCCAAGAAAGAGATTATATAACATCTTGCTGGAGACCTGACTGTAACTCTAGTGTAGGAAGTCAGCCCTAAGAACAGCCCACTTCTCAGGCCAAGCTTTTTACTTAGATATATCTGAGAATTGTACCTCAATTAGATGTAATTGCAGAAAAAGGTTAAAGTATTTTGAACTGATCTAAACCACACCATGAATTTGCCCTCTGGATGAGTCTAGCAAAACTGCATCTAATATTTTGTGTTCAGCACTCAGCCTTATCAGGAGTATTCCACAATATTCTACAATACACAAGGGCAAACTTCCTTTGATGCAGACTTTGTCACTTATTAAATGCATCCAGAGTGTATATATCTAGGGAAACTCCTGACCTCTTGAAATTAAATTATCCTCTTCCAGTGCATCAGCTTTAAAATGATTTTACAAATTGGGATAAGCTCAATTTATCCTAGTTTTTCAGATTAAATATTATTAAAATCCACCTTTTTTTGAGTCACCTCTCTGAAGCTTTCCTGTCTCGATGTCCTTGAGGGTATTATCAACATTTGTTTATCTTTTTTGGGACATTAGTAATCGTTGAAGAATCATGATTAAAAAGAAAAAGGAAAAGAAAGAAACCTGTCATACTTTCATATTTACTGATTTATTTCTTTATCTTATGTTTTTTATGTCATATACTGCCTTGGTACACCTATGAATGATGACACGGATGTCATTATTTCGCAAGACTGAAATGAGTGCTATTTTTGCACTGACATGAAAAAAGAACACTAGAATTGCCCTACACATCTCTTGCAAAATGTTTTTCAGTGCAGACATCTTGTCATTTCAGGACTGGCAAAAGAATACCTAAGCAGTTTGTAAAATTTCAGGTCAAAACTGAAACAACTAGACAGAAGCCAGTTTAGGGAACTACACATTACATGCATTTATAGATAGAGCCATCATTTCTAAGTTCAGAATTTTATTATTAAAAGGTGAAACACTGAGAAAGTTGCCGGAGACAAATGAACAACACTTCAAAATAATAATCTAAATCATTCAGATTACCTAGAAGCAAATAAACAGTTCTTTACAGTGAGATTAAATCTCTCTACCTAAGAGTGAACTGGAAGTTTTGGAATAGAATGCAGGTTTGGGGTTTTAATTTTACTTTTTCCTGTTTTTTTTCTATATATAAAAATCCACATGGATCTTCTTGCACCACCAAAGAACAATTTTTTGGAAAAGGATTTTACACTGGTATTTATTAAAACTTAACGTACTTTAATCCAGAGATCAGGAGCTACTAAAGGATACACCACATTCCATAAAAGTATTTCACACCACATTCCAAAATTTTACATGGTCCAGAAGCTCAAGTAATGACCTGAAACCCTAGTCCCTGAAATGAATTGTTTTTTATTTTATTTTCTATTAATAGAATAATAGAATCATAAATGTTTTGGTTTGGGAGGGACCTCAGATATTGTCTATTTCCAAACCTACTCCCATGGGGAGGGACACCTTCCACTAGACCAGGTTGCTCAAAGCCCCATCCGGACTGGCCTTGAACACTTCCAAGGATGGAGCATCCACAGCTTCTCTGGGCAACCTGCTCCAGTGCCTCACCACCCTCATAGTGAAGAATTTCTTCCTAATATCTAACCTAAATCTACCTTCTTTCAGCTTAAATCCATTCCTCCTTGTCCTGTCACTATTCTTTAAACTTTTAGAAGATAATAATTCCTTAAAATAAGGATTTTTTTAAAAAAATGAATTTTATAATTAATATAAAATTCACTGTCAAATAATGTTATCAGATAATTTTAATACAATAGCCAAAACCTTTTAAACATGCTAGAAATCATGTTAAAGTCAAGCCCTATAAAAATCTAAGTTGTTTTAATGTAACCACAGACTAACCTTTTGTTACTGAAATAGTTATTCATTCTTTCTTAGCTGTTTTTAAACAGTTTTTCAAATGAATGTCATCACAGCTACCTTTCCCTACACTGTATGACCTATAAAAGCCTTTGGAAAGGCTTTGCAGTAAAGCATGGATGACAGACATCTATACTTTTTCAGTAAACTTAAGGTTAAATATTTCTATAAATTAATTACTATACTTGAGCTAACAATAACTAAGTTGATTTTGATTTAGCATAGTTGAAGCTCTTGTATGTTGGTGAACTCAGAGGGTCAAAAAGAGAGACACAGTATTTAAAATCTTACTTACACTGGAAAAAAAATCTAGTAAATGTTAGACAGACATGCAGGGACATGTTTAAGCACTGTATAACTTCCTCTGTGTGGGTGTGTATGTATGTGCATGCACACATGCTGTTCATTTTCACAGGCACCACCACACATGCATCATGTTAAAATGGACTCTAATAAGCCTTATCCACCAGCTTCTTCAGTTAACTCCCAAAATTAAACTTTGGAAAAATGCTCACAAGATTTTTTTTTCTGCACTTTAGAAGATCCTCACATTTATCTGAAATTGAAAGATTTTACATTTTTACAAAGTAATGTCAGAATAAGTAACTGATAATTTCAGAATGAATAATTCCAGAGAGATGATTAAATCAACATGTCAACTCTCCTTTATGCTGGAGTCATTATTGGCACGCAGATATATTGTGAATGACTCCTAGTGAAATCATCTTAGGATGCTGCGTTGTACAATGGACACCTGAATAAAGGTCTTTCTAATATACAGAGATATCTACAGTTGGAAAGCAAATACTTGTTGCTTAGCATATGTTTTCCAACCTTTTTGGGGAGAGTGCTAGAGGTTGATGTATTGAGAGATTTCTTTGGATTTATTCAGAAATTCAATTTTCCATATAGTTCTGGCTTAGTATCTTTCTTACTGGACAGAAATCTCCTTCTATCAGATGAGATTTGGTCAAAATCTCCACCAGTTTGTAGAACCAGGCTTTTTTTCCCCTTCCAACTCAAAATCAGTCAAGTTCTATCTCTTTTCATTATACTGAAATGCTAAACAGATGAAAGAATGTATAGCCGTTTTGTTTAGAAGTGTGTTCTGCGAATTTATGAGTTGGTTCCATTATGTTAGTGCAGATAGGAACTATACATTAATAGAAAGAAATTCAGAAAAATTACATTTGTCCACTCTAACATTAAGATTTTCCTTTCAAAAGAGGACAAATGTGTTTTCTTTAGTGAACAAATAAAGTAAGAATAAATCAAGATATATAATTGATTTTGTTCATGTACATACATAATTTTTTTACCCTTAACTATTTCTGATAATTTTTCAGTTTAATCTAGCAAATGGCTTTTAATCAGATTGAAGTCTTTGTACTAGAGCATTCTGTTCTATCTTTGCTAAGTGAGGTAGTATCTTCTGTGTCTAAAATTGACCAAATGGCTGTAACAGCAATATTACCTACACAAATGGATGTCAGTGAAATATAGGTTAGGTAGTTTCAAAAGCAAAATCGGGTTTTCCTTCTGTTGTGCCAATGAAAATGTTGTCACCAATGTTGTTTATCAGTTTTCTACATAAGCAGTAAGATGATTCAAACATCTCAGTTTAGTCATCAACTTCAAACAAACGGATTGCTTGTACTTCTAAAGTCTTCACACTCGCTCTGCTGGGATTCTTCCTGTGTCTGATGATTCCCTTGGAACAGTGTTTCATCACATTCTTTCTCTATCAGTGCTCTAGATTCCCATTCTTGACTCCTTTGATATCCCATTCTGTTACATCTGAACCCTATTTTTCAAGTTCTCGCTTTTGACAAAATGTATTTTCTTTGTCATTTTTTAATCTTATACAACCTTCCTTGAAGTGAAAAAATTATACAAGAATTACCTTTTAAACATGAAAGAAGCAGTATCAACCACTGGGATGTCCAAAGCAGAGAAATGAACTGATCTGCAGAAATTAAATATCTATACTCTGCCCTCAGGATGAGCACAAAACCAGGCAATTTTGAAAATATTGGAAAATTTTTGTTCTTGTGAACATTCTTGCACAACTCCACAAAATGTAAAACAATAAAGAGCAGAGGGTCTTTTGCACCATCTTTACTCAGCCAGAAATACAGACAACTTGATTCTATTTGAGTATGTGCGATTGTATCTGTATGAAGCACATGTGGAACTGTATGGGAATTTCACTTGAAGCTGGTCCTCAACTTGAGTCAAACCAAAGCTGCATAAATGGGTTACGAGAACAAAACTCTGGATCTTCAATCAGAGGAAGTACTTCTATGTACAGGTTGTTTTCCTTATGCATTATAAAGCTAAATGTTAATTTTACTACTAGCAGTGTTTCTGTACTTTGAGTTATAAAATAATAAAAACCCTTAAAAAATGCAAAAGTTTATTTAAAAGGTACTCTTGAATCTATTGGCTATGATTTAAAATAGGCACTAGCTTTTATCTTGAAAACCAAAGAGCCTCTTACTTTAATGGCTATTTTTTCAGATGAAAACCTCATGGGCACATTCCCTATTATACATTTGAAGAACACTTAGAACAGTTAAATATACACCTCTCCAGAACAGTAAAATTTGGTCCACTCTGTGTGTGTGTGTGAGCACATGCACGCACAGAAAAGGACAGGTCATCAAGCTCTTACAGTTTAGAGACTCTTATTTGTATTACGAAGGGACATGTTGAAAAGTAGGCCATAAGCTGATCATTCAAGGTCGTAGATTTGGAACAGCCTTGGCAGCGGTGCAGGATGCTCAGCAAGATTGCTTTTCCTAACCTTTATTTTGTGGCAAATTCAGAGACATGTTTTCTACTCACATTGGTGAAAATATGTATTTCCAAAACAGGACTGATGTAGAAAACAGCACTGCAATTTATATCTACTAAAGGAATGCTCCTTTGCTTTCTTAACACAGTATAGAGACCCCACTTAATCACCTTACTAATTTAGCATCAATGTTCACTCAGCACAATTTGAGAACAGAAAAGTTCTCTCCTTCTTCTTCTATATTCTGATTTTCTTATACTTCTCTCTGTGAGTAAAACTCATTTGCATGCTGGTCTGAGACAATATGTTACAGCAACATAAGAGAATATAAGTTCATGTAACTGTGAATTTGGTTCTGTGGTCTTAAAGAAATGTACTCTGAAGCAAAAACATCATCTTTTATACATGTTTTTGATTTTAAATAAACTGTATTTTTCAGAAGCTTAACTTGATTAATTAGAAATGGCTCAAAATCAAGGTAATCTAAAAGAGAAAAATACCCAAAAAACCCAGAAATTAAAGATGTAAGTATGTTTTAGACCTCATATTTCTCCACTTATTCTGTGAAATCTTCTGTGAAATATCAAACTCCTGAACTTGACTTAAACCACAGATAACTATTTTTCCATAGCATTTTTATATTATCAATTCAGCAGAAACATTCTGTGTCAACTTCCTGTGTTCTCTTCCATCTTATCTCTATTTTTTTATTACTGATTGTACTTATTCTTTTAAATATAAAAGCAATTTCAGCAAATGCATAATTTTATGAAACTGGCTGTATTTATTGCTCCAAGTTCTAGTCTGCTACTTGTTTTTGAACCTGTTATTGTTATTTATTTGAAAATGGATATTCTGATGAATTACAAATATGTACTGAATATGTAGCTCAAATTGCAATATAGGTTTTTGTTTTCTGTACTTTATAGTTCTTAAATCTTTTTCCTTCCCATCCTCTAGATATTTTTTTCATTTTTAAAAGCCTTCTGTTTATTGCTTCCACTAATCTTTAGATCTCTGCTTAACCTCATTGTCCGCTACTGCCCTTTTCTACATTTAGATTTAACCAGCATGTCAGTTACAGTCTCTCCAGAATATTTCTTATGCCAAAAAAAGAGAAAAAGAACAAAAAATCCTCACGTTTATGATACCACAGCTTTCCTCAAGATCTGTGTCCTGAAAAATCTACACTCTTCCTGTTTCTATAGGAAATGTCATAAAGTGGAGAAAAGACAGGAAATAAAGATTTATTTTTTTTTCTCCTGAAAGATGTCCCTGCTATTGAGACAAACTCATGAAAATCTTTTGGGTGTACCCCCTACATTCCTATCACTTCTGATACAGTTTGGAGGGAAAAGCAGGTCACAAATGATAAGTGGGCCTAAGCCTGATGCACAGCCTTAAATGCCTGAAAGAAGCCTGAGAGGAGTTAATTATGGGCTGCCACATCTGAAAGGATAGAAGAAAATATAAATGAATCCTTAAGTTTTAGACTAGGACTAATTGTGCCCATCTTCTGAGTATCGTTTATTGCTAGAGTTTCATTTTTTGGTAGTTCTAAAATGTTGTACGCTAGGCAGTTTTCAATGCTTTCAGTAAACTTATCTTCTTTGCTTTTATTACTTACACTTAGGTACAGGTTTTCATTTTTGTTGTTGACTAAAATCAAGCAGAAAGCCATTATGGAGTTTTTGTTGATTTTCTAAAACAAAGTCTACAACAAATATTAAAATCAGTACTCTAAAATGTCTCTTTGAATATTGTCCATACTAACATTAACTTGTGCGGCACATTTTCAGATACACACAAGCCTTTTTTAATTTATCTTGACATTTTTTTCTAAGATATCACTGTTATATCGTCTAGTGGTGGCTCAACCTTATCCACCTTCAGTTCTGCAAAAGTGAACTTTAAAGCCTGGAGTTTAAAACTCTTGCTGGCCTGTTTTAATCATTTCTGTATCTTGGACCACAATGTAGAATTTCAAAATTGCGGCTTCTTTTCTTTAGGCATCTCTTTTACCTAGCAGTTATGGCAAACCTACATCCTTCAGTAACCATTAGTATCTTACTTCTAGTAGCCTGAATGGTTTTAATCACTAGAAAGGAACAACATTTTGTATTGATGATGCAGAAAAAGGTGCTGCAATTTATTTAGTCAATAGTACCAATTTTGTATGCAAGAAGGAATATGGTTCTCAGCTCTCTGGCTGTGGAAACTTCTCAAACAGCCAGAACAATGTAGCTCAAGTGAAAAAAAGAAGTGAAAATTTGCATTTGGAACAGGAGGACATGGACCAGTTCATTGAAAGCCAGAGGTAGGTCTCTTCCAAACTGCAGAAAGAGTGCTATGAGCAGATGGTGCTACACCTGCATTTGGGTAATAAAACATTGAGTTGCATAACCCATCCTTACTCGTATGCTTTAAACAACCATTTTGACTACCCTTGTGAATCATTCTATTTGAAAATCTCTTGAGCCCCTGTATTTCATCAGTGATTTTCTGGCCTGCTTCCCTCAGCCTGTCTCATTTCTTAATTTGCTCAGTACAATTACTTGAGTTCTTTTGTTAGACAAACAAAGGAAAAATCCTTCAGAGGGATTAGTAATAAGTCTTAAGGTTGTGTCAAGCAAGCTTATAGTAAAAGGATTTCTTAAACGTACCATGTATTAGTGAAAGTGATTACCTGAAAAGGTGTGCACTTCCTACCTGTTGCCTGCTTCTCCACTTCCTGCAAGTCCTCAGCCAGCAAGCAGTGTTGTTTACCTAGTTGGCATCTATAAAACAGGCAGATGAAGTTTTCAGATGCATAAATTCTTAGTGATAGGTTCTAGTGCATTACAAGTTACAAAGATATTAAAAATAGGAAAAAGAATTTCCCCTTCCATCCTTCCCTGCCATAGTGTATACTGTTAAAAATTTGAGAGTTGCAACTTAGAAAGACCATTGCTATTTTGGTACACTACTTTTGTGAGGGTCTTGCCAATGCCGTTGTGGCTGTCTTTTTTAGTCTCACCTGCACACTTGCTTATTTCTTATCTGTGCTTATAACTCTAAGGCATGCTGCAGCTAAGTTTATATACCACGTTAATAATCACATATACATTTAAAAATACATTGTACTTGTAACTGACTTCCTTGATTTTTAAAGCATTGAATAATTATGAAAACCAGTTTTCAATTAAACAGCAAAAATCCAAAGACTCAAAATTACGATTCAGTTTCTGACATGTTTAATGATAACATTAAACATGTCAGAATGATAACATTCCAGATAACAACTACTACTCCACTCTTTGGCTCAAGATATTTCACATATACATAAATAAATATTATGAAAAATAACATCACATTGTTAGATAATTTCTATATGTCAGCAAGCAGTTCTAGCTGGGATGCCCATATCTGACTTTTGAAAGGGACAAATATGTGTTTACAACTGCCAGTCACTCTGACTGAAGGAAGGGACAGATCAAAAGCAGCAGGGCTGTGATTGCTAGCAGCTTGAATAAATAGCCTGATGTTTCTCTCTCCCCTCTCTCTTTTCACACTGCGAAGGAGAAGGCGTGAACCTTTTCCAGCTGTGAAAATTTGCTATTTTAACACTCAATGTTTATTTTGCCTTCTTTGTTCTTCTAAGATGACTTTATGGACAATGGGGAGCTTAGAAGATTTAGAATATCTTGTCTATTAAGTCAGAAAAATACAAGCAATTAACAGAGGAGGAAAGAAAAAGTTTATTTCTTACATGTTGTATTTTGCTTTCTTTAAGTAACTGTAATTCAGTTATCCAGCAAGGATTTTACCATCAGAAAAAAACTATACTTTTAAAATATAGGTAATTATGAAAGTAGAGGCACATCCTCAACACAGCTATAGATGTTCCTTCCCAATCCTGCCATATATGATTATCAGGTAAGACTGGTCACCAGTTCTGTTTATCCATGTATAACCAGGACTTTGAGCTTCCAAGTCCCCCTCAAAATCTTTAAACTTGAAGTAGAACTTCAAAGGGAACACAGAACAACAGTCTGCAAAGAACTGTGTGAATTTTGTACAAAACAAAAGTAATTTCTACAAGTGCTTGAAAGATGATAAAGTTGTGAATAAAGCTGACCACAAAGATAGGAAGAGAATGGAAGAGAGAGAAGAAGAAGGCTGAAGTTTTGAAGCAGAAACCAGAGAAATAAAAAAGACCATCACAACACAGGTAGCAAGCCTAAGCCAGTCCATCCAAACCTATTCTGTTTGGAATTAATAACAAAGAATTTGGAAGTGAGAGGAAGAAGTAAAGATGTAACCTCTTGGTTTGTGTATCTTCTAGGCTTATAGTGGACTTAGGTTTTTGCAGTTGCTAAAAGAATTACTCTGAATGGCTAAAGATGAACTGTAGCAGCAGCTGCAGCAGAAACTCCCCCAGGTTCCTGTGTTATTCACAGGTCTGAATTGCATTGAACCAAAGTTCAGAGGATTTCTTGCTTTCAGAAGAGGATTTGTGTTATAATGAAACAGAATTCAGAAAAAGATGATTAACATTAATTGCATTCACTGTCATGACGGTATGGTTGATTCAAGAAGGAATCCTGGTCCAAGCCCCAGGTAAATACAAATCTGCATCTAGAGCCAGTTTAAAGTCACAGCCTCAGCTGCGCTCAGTGAGGACAGCTGAACAATAGGACATACTGATTAGGGTAAACGTTTCTCTCTCTTGTGAGACTATAAATAAGAATTTGAATGTGCCCTTATGGTCAAATGATTTATTCATTGCCAGTATATTATTTAGTACACTGAGAAATGCTTTACTTTAATTATTGAGAAATGGAAGGATTTTGTGAGGGAGTGAAAGCGTTTTTTAAAAGTCCTTAATGTACAGTCTGATGGGGATTTCTTCCTAGGTAGAAATAGTAGCTTTCATTCACAAATGTAAATGCTGCCACTGCAGTATCTCAGATGAAAATCTTTCCAGAGTGCTTCAGTTCTGGTGAAAAGCCAGGAATTTCTTGGCTTCTTGCTTTGAGTGCAGAAATGCTTCCACAGTCTTGTTATCCTGCAAGAGACTTCACTCAAACAAAAGAACAGAAAATGTTAACTTACAAAACAGTCTGTCACAGCTGCAGTTGTTTTTAAAAAACATGTCAGCAATGAACAACTTGATCTAATTCAGAAAGAGTCAAAGACCGTAGAAACATTTGGCTGCTACTAGTTTAAAATAGCACCATCACAAAATATCATGTACATGTTAGTCTTCTAAATATACATTTCTTATTGTTGACTTCATTGCATTGAAAATCAGTTTGAATTCTTTCTATCAGTATCAAAATAGATTACAAATTTCCCTATGCTACTCTATTTTTATTTTTTTTAACTGTATACTTGTAAGTCTTATATAGATATTTTAGATCCAGGTAAAGGCTATTTCAATTGGTTTGGTATTTTTAGTGTGCTTCATAGAGTATTCCTAAGTATGCAGAAGTTAGCCGCATCTACCCCTCTGATACAGAGGTCAAAAAGCAGCTAGGAGGTACCTAAGGCTCTATTTCTGTAAATCTAATTGCTTACTTACCTGTTTCCCACAACTCTCTTTTAAACACAATAAAATGTCGAAAACTGTTTATTTGCATCTACATGATACTAATTGCTACTCCTGCATGAAATTTATGAAATTTCCATAATAAACGCGTAGTTCCCACACTTAGTGCTGCTATTCTGAGCCTCGTGAAAATAAGAACTGAGTTTAGAGGGAAGGATGTAGCCAAAGGCAGAAATGATCAGAAATGTGGTGCTTTGCAATTGATATGATGGCACAGTGCACACAGTCTTGCTTTAAGAACTGGATCATTCTAAATGCTTCCCAAAAAATAATGGAATCACGAGAAGCTGGAAAATCAGGTAAAGAAAAAGAAAAAAATTGACATGTATCTTACTTTACCTACAACCCAACTAATAAGCTCCCATCATCCTGAGAGAAACAGAAACAAATACATCTATGCCAAATAATTCCAGGTGTCAGCACTGATGATCTTCTCGAGTTATGGCAAGGCATCTCAGTTATTCACAGCAACAGAGGCAATGGGAGAAGTCCAAAGCATCTCTGGGTACTGCCATGTCACAACTCTTCCAAGAATTTCAGTTCTCTCATTAAGGCAATGTCATTACCATGCATGACCTGCTCACAAGTCTGATTGAAATGCTTCTAAAAATGCACAGCGCTGCAGACAGCATCATGTTATCCAGGCCCACCTCAGCTTTCTCCAGGGCATTAGCTGAGGAAGGTAGATTTGAAGGCAAACAAAAATCTAAAAGAATGCTAAACAAAATGAAAGCTTACAAACTGTACAGTAATTGTTATTACACAAAGTTAACTTTATGAGCTAACATAAAAATAAAAAGCAAGGGAGGCTGCTAAAAGTGCAGTGCACCTCATCATTCGCTTCATTTCTGCTTAAGGTTCAGAACCAGCTCTGCAGTTCATATGCTGGGCTTTCTCACTCATATAGATAGCCTCTGGATCTAATATAAGGCCATCCATGTTTTTTTGCTTAGTATTAAAGGGCATGAATTCTTCTGTAGGGCAAAACCAGTACATTTACTCAGACTCCTATGTAAATTGTCTCAGGATCCTAATTTGATGTACTCCGGTGGAAAGTGATTAGGGTCAGAGGCCTTAAGCTGTATTCTAACACATATTAGATTTAAATAATCCTGTCTCATCTCTTCTGGTTCCTATCCAGTTTATTTTAACGTGTTTTGCTGAGTGAGTTGGTTAGTAAGCTTTAACCAAGTTTTAGCAGCATCTAGTGACATTTTACTAGCACGTAGACATACCCCACCATTTCAGGCTCCAAAGTGCATCAGAGATGAGGTTTGGTAAGATTTCACAGGAGACTGAAATTACTAGAGAAAACATGGTTTGGCAGACTTCCAAACTATGTATATGTCTGGGCCGTTATAGCTCCCTGTAGAAGTTAGAGCTATATCTTGCATCTAGTGTGCACCAGCTATCAATGGCAGCTAGTGCCAACTGAGAAGTTTGCAAAAAGCTGAATTAAAAATCCACCACATGAGTACTGAAAACTGTGTTTTAATCTTATTTTTTTAACAGCAATCTAACACGATGAGTCAGGGCTCCTTGTCTAGTCCTTGCAGCCTTCCCAGAAAATAGGAGGTGAAGGTTTTTGTTCTCTCTCACCCTACTTTCTCTAGTGTCGTGGTTTAAGCC
>JANHGB010025133.1:0-13926 GCA_026283785.1 Coracopsis vasa | reverse complement strand
TGGAACCTTACTAAGCAGGTTCCTGAAGAGACCAAAGTCTGCTCTCTTGAAGTCCAGGGCAGTGAGCTTGCTGCATGATCTTCTCACTTTCCCGAGGATCTTGAATTCAGCCACCTCATGATTTCATGAGTTGTGGTCTCATGTTGCAGGATCGGTGTCTTGAAGTGGGCTTTGCAATGTTTTCTGTTTTTGTGGGGTTATGAGTTTACTTTTCTGGTGGGTGGCAGGAGAAGAATCCGATTGCTTCAGGTTACCTATTCATTGACTGTGGATGTATTTGTCTACATTTGCTACATAACTAGGACTAGAAATACAGATGTAAACAGTCCAAGTTGTCAAGTTGTGTTAGCTTTTTTATTATTATTATTATTATTATTTGAAGGTAGGCTTTGGAGATCAAAGCCCTTTGGTGATAAACCATTGAAACAATCATGTTGTCCCAGACAGAGAATGTAGAGCAGGTGATACTTCTGTTCCTTAACCCCCTTTTTACTGTGCACCACGTGTTTCTTCTGCGCATTATAAACTGATCCTTCTTTTGATTGAAGATGAGGTTCAGTAGGCTGATTATATGAACAAGACCAAAAAAATTTATGCAGTATTACTTGTGCATTAATAAATGGGAAAGTGTTGGGCTAATAATATTGATTGAAAGAAAAATATAGCTGTCTTGTATTACCCCATGTTCCCCTTCAAACTCCTGCAGCAGCCCTCCTGTTCTGCTCTGTGTAGGCCCATCATGATAGATTCTGCCAGAAGTGTTAGTGTGAGTTTGTAACAAGACTGAGGCTCTGCATCAAAGGCAGCCTCCCAGCCTTGCTCAGAGTGCTTAAGATCAAAGACTTAAACCCATCTTCTTTGTGAATATGTGTATTCCTCCTGCCTGTGGTTTCCCTCAATTCAATTTAAGATTCCTTTTCTCAGAATGATTTGAGAAGTCTTGGCAAAAATGACAACAAAACGACTTCGTGAGGGAATAGTGAATGGAAATGCCTAGCTCCTTCTAGGGGAAAAAGCAAAAACATCTTTACTGACTTAATACCTTTGAGGTGTCTCATCCTTGATGTCAAGTCTTCTCAGCTGAACCAACAGGTGTGAGTGTGTCACTTTTACCACTCGCTGAGCGCAAAGTGCATGCATAACACTGTTACAGATCACCAAGGGATTTTACTAATAGGGTCACTGAAATTACAGCACGTTCTTTGTCATTCTAAACGTTTGTGTATCATCCAAGTCTTTGCAGGGTGGCTTCAGTCTCTTTTCCTTGCCTTGTAATCACTTTGTTACAGGAGTTGTTCGTTACTGCATTTAGACAGACCTTGGCACCTACTCTCTACTCTCAACTGCTTTCTGGGCCAATCTTAAACATTATTTAACATACAAATTATTAAAATAATTACATATTATTTAATAAACAAGGTTTTTTAGCCACGTATTTTGTCAAGTGCTGAAATAAATATTTCTAGTCTTTGGCCAAAGCCCACGTCTATTTAATGATGCCAAGATGTGTCTGAAGAGTGTCCTCCTCAATTCTGTGTATTTTCCATTGTTAGTGCTTTATTCTAAATTGCAGCCATCCGTGGTGAGCCTGCACTCCATGGGTTAAAGTGTATTTTGATATTAGAACAAGCTTTCATTATGTTTTCTCTCTTTTCTCCCCTTTCCCCCTCTTCCCCACAATTTGGAACTTTAAGCTTTTTAGTTAAGCTATTATGGTGGCCGTAAACAGGTGCGTGCTTTACAGAGGGTCTCATTCTGTGGTTTCCACTGGCATCCCTGGCCTTCTGAACTCCCCTTTGCTACCTCCTTCCCCCTCAATAATTTTTTATGAATGATAGCTTTTCAACACCCTGGGAACAGCTTGTTGGGAAAAACACTCTTCATGGGGTGCAGTCAAATCCTACACATTTCTTCAAGGGAGTTTTATGAAAGGAATGGTACTGTGTTGCAGGTATGACGTATGCGTGGAGCCCCCCTCCCTGCTCGCTCCCTACCCCCTGCCTCTATGATTCACTGTGATAAATTTGCTTTTTAATAATGCCAGTGGACTCTCTCGCCACAGGTGCTTCTCAATTAAAATCCACTTTGTTTAAAAACTGGAGGCTTGTTTAACTGAGCCCCTGGTGAGAGTTGTCAGATCTCAGGATAGGTGACAAAAATAGATTAGTGTCCCTCCGGAGCTGCATTGAAAATACCATATCCTGGGGTAGCAAAGGGCAGTGTCACTCTTAAAACAAATCTGCAAGTTTGAGAAGCCCTGGGTAGAATCCCTGGGAGTTGTCATTTTCAGCATGGGGCTTTTCTTAATCCATCTTTTAGCATTTTGTTTTGTTCCTGCTACCCTTCTTACACCACCCCCCCAATACTTTCCCCTTCTTTCTACTGTTGATTTGGCTATTTAGAAAATACAAAGGTAAAAGGAATATTTTCCCCTTTCCCAACAACAGACTCTTTCTTTAGTATTCTAATGATATTTGCAAGAAATTAATTGGAATGGCAAAAAGGGGATGAAAGGCTTTTATATATTTTTAAAAAGAAAAAAACAAGCTTAAAGTTTGAGAATCATATGTTTTTATCTATTTTTCCTTTATTTTCATCTTTTTTTCTTTTATTTTCTTTTAAATAGAAAGGAAAATTTACTTTGGGGTGATCTGATGTTTTCCCTGCCCTCTTAGACATGTATTTTTAGCATTTTGAGCACATGTAATGTCCTCAGATATTGCTTACCAAAGCACTTTGAAATAACTATAGAGGGTAGATGGGATGACTCAGAGGACTGGTAATTGAATATGGAGCCTTTTCACCTCGAAGTCACTAGTTTGAATCTAACCCAAGTTGCTAGCGACCTAGTGGTTACCCTCAGATGGCTGTTTAGTGGCCTGTCTGAAGTGAGTTGGTGGTCTCAGTCCAGCTTTTCGCAAACAGCTGTCCACATCACAGAAACCACCGTCACAGTTAGTACTAATTAGCAGCCTTGTTGGCAGTATCAGTAAGTGAGGAGAAGGACTGAATTAGCCATCGAGTTGTCTTCTGCTGTTAGAGGTGGTCTCTCTGAAACAGAGCCAAGGCACCCTGCTCCTTGAGTCTTGCAGCGGCAGCTGGGTTTTAACACTGTCTGGGTTGTGTGTGCATGCGGATTTTCTCCCTCTGGGGAGATGGCAACTTCTCCTGCTTCCACAGGATCAGGCTGTGAGCCATGTCCCCATTCTGGTTCGGTTTGCTTTGCCCTCTGCAGCTTATTGAATTCTGGGTTCAGGGGCATTTCAATACCTGGCTGTTGGACTTTCCCACACACCCTATATCAGTCAGATTAGTCCCCTAACATTTCTGCTAAATCTACCACAATTAAGATTCTTCACATTTCAGTTCATTTGTTTCATAACAGCAATCACACCAGTGGTAACCCTATCAAACTACAGGCAGTCCTCTTTGTAAAGTGTTTTACATTTTATCTCTGCAAGAAATGTTGTTATTTTCTGAAGCTAACCCAAAATTTAGTCATTTTGAAAGTGTGAGCATGAGACAGGTAATTCTGAGCTTTTAAAATACCTTAGAGCTGAAGAACCTTGCAATAAATATCTTTTGTTTGGGGAGATTTAGAATATAACCCTTGTGTACTCTGAATGGTGCATTGATGGATTCTAAAACCCACAGAGGATGCCTCTGCTGGTAGTAAGATTTTGAATCGATGCATAAGTGTATCTGTGATAATCCATTTGCAAGATCATGAACATTTTCACATGTGTAAAACCAAGTTGAAGTAAACATGGTTTACAACATTTTAAGCTGTAGGCATTTCTTTCTGAAAATGGGGAATTCAGTATGCATGCTCCAGATTCCATTCAGAGGAACAATAGTAAACAATTCTAACCAAAATACAGTGGTTTTCCTCCCAAGTACTACACTGAGACCCACAGAAACTTATTTCTGATCCCCCCCTCCAACTTTTAATATTAACAATGGTTTCTGCAAAAATAAATGTTCCCTCAAAGTATTGGCAGCCCAAACACAAAAGCCAAAACTTGAAGATAACAATAGTGACCTTCTGAGTTTGGTTTTTTTCTCTAACTTAAGAAAAATTACTGAAGTGAAGAGCACAAATAGACATTACATAGATTTTTAAGTTTTTGGTCCCTGATACTGGTAAAAGGTGAGCAAGAATCTATAATAGCAGATTTACCTGTTGCTTTTAGAGGAGGAGGATACGGTTGCAGCTTTTGGAGTTTGTGTTTTGGGTCACCTCATGCTGCACACTAGTTAGTTAGGCTGACTACCATGTCAGCATTTCTAGTCATGCACTGATAGATGATTAGCTCAGACCTCACTGGGACTGAGTGCATTTTGTGTGTATTTCTGATACATGGTGTATTTTTAGCCAGCAGGAGGATATAAGGAGTCAGGGAATGGCACAGCTGAAGGCAAAGGGAAGCCTAGCTCAGCCTAGCTTGGGGCTTTCTCCTACATCTTGGACAAGTTCAGGAAATAAACTCTTTTATGCTGATTGGAGGTGCCTACAAGGAGCACCCCATGCTGGCTGGTATCTTGAGCAGTCCAGAAAAAGAGGCAAAAATGGTTCCTGCTTACAAGTTGGAAAAAGTGAATTAAGACAAGAAGGTGTTTGAATAGGTTTGCCTTAGTAGTGAAAGAGATGTATACTCAGGAGCTGACAGTGGTAGAGCACTCCCTCTGTAAAGCTCAGGCAGGAAGGAGGACTGTACACAACACTGTCCTGAAAATGTGTCTTCGAATAAGTCTTCATAGTAGAAGTACTGGAAGTCCGAAGGAGATGGAGTCTTCTAAATAATGATGGTTTTATGGAGGAGGTCACTCTCTCCTCTCGCGGAGGAAGGAGATGGAAAGAACTGTTGTGGAAACAGTTGGCAAGGTCAGTCTGTCTTGTTGTCACAAGAGTGGCAGGAAGGAGGCTTCCAAACAAACCCAAGCCCCAGGAGTGAGGCAATCACCGTTTCTTCCTGCTCACATCAAATTCTTGTTCAAGGCATTTCCAAATAAGGGTTAGGAACTGAGCGCTGCAACCGCAAGATGACAGTGCAATGCTGTTAAAACCAAGACTCCTTTTTCCTTCTACTTAAAATAATCTATGTCCAGCCATGAATCAAAGCGCCTCTTTAACCTGCCATGCTCTAAAATAGACTGACAGAAACATATACAAATCCTCCTGAAAAAATAAATGATGAAAAAAGCTTTAGCTGGCAATTCCAGAGTAAGAATGATTAGCAAGTTGCACTGTTGAGTTAACATGATTTTAATCATGTGCTGCTTGTTAATCTCAAAGGAAAAAATGCCACAATGTGTCTCTTGTGTGAGCAGAAGGAACACAAAAATCACATGGCAAAGTAATTTTTGCATAATGGTATCAGTAAAATCAAATAAAAAAAGAACAATATTCCTGGCCAATATGAGTTAGCCTGAGATCAGCAGAGCTTTACTAATCTAAGCCAGCAAAAGGTCTGTCTTGTCACCCAGACAGACCCTTGAAGTCCTCCTCTTTAGCTTGCCAATGTTAGAGCAGCAAAGAGCCATGGAATAGTTGTTGAGATGCATAGCTAAAGTAAAAGCAAACCAATATGGTACTGATGGAAAGAAAGAAAGAGTAATTTTAGCATTTAAGGTTAGGGCAGTGGTGAGAGAGTGAGAGCAGCTTTGAGTTTGCCAGTACTTGAGCCTGCTTTCACTTTGTATGAACTTTTAAATATTCAGGAAACCTTCCAGTGATGCTTTGATTTCAAAAGCTATCTGGTGGCCAACGTGTCCAAACCCAGCAATTAAACCAATAAATTTAGAGGCCAGTCTTTAAAAGTTCTGATCTTCAAACGCTGCCACTAGTGCATTATTCATGGATTTGTTTTTTTCCTTTGATATCTCTCTATGGTGTGATCTATATAGCAGAAAAGAACCCACATCTGTCTGTTTACACCACCCTGGAAATTCCTGTGGGCAACCAAAATAGTCAACCACAAATAACTGCTGGGCTACCAACAAACACAGTATCTGGAGTGCCTCCACCCACCTGCCATTGGGCAGATTTCTAAATCTTATTTGAAAATGGGAAAAATCAGATTGTGTTGGAAGGGGGATGTAGAGGGGGAGATGGGGAAAGGACCAGTTTGAAAAACTAACCTGAAATCAGCAGAACTAGTATGGGATTTTGGGGGGAGTAGGTTACATATGGGCCCTGAGCATCACATCATGAAACAGTGCTTCTCATTGAATCAGATCATTTGACTCACTGTGGGGTTCGGGGTTGAACCCTTTTGTGCTAAGGGTATGCAGGTGGTTCTGAGCTGCATCTTGGGGAAAGATGGACAGAAAACATCCCATAAACCATTTTGAAAATTCAGGAAAAATTCTCCAACGGGATACTGGGAGAGGCTTTAAATTCCAGTTTTGCCCTAGCCAGTGGGGGCTGTCTGGTCATTCTCACTTTATCTGCAGGGTCTTTTTACATGGTTATGGGTCTTGATGAGAGAGTTACAATTTCCATTGGTTTAAAAAGCTGCTGAACACATCCAGTGATGAACTCCCAACCAAGCCCTTCACTCACCCAAATACTTTTCTTAATGCATGTACCTGAACTGAAGCATTTTGGTAGTCTTCTCAAAATCAGTCAAAGGTATTATGTACTTAAAAATAGGCATCCATCAAGCTGAATCTCATCCTATTACTCTTTGTGTCCTTGAGATGCATAGAAAATATTCTGATTTATTAGCTTGATCTTGCTTTGTGATACTTGATTTGTAGTGGTCAGTGAGCTCTTAACTCTGCTTTAGTAGTATTCAATCAATCAGGTGTTCTACTTTAACTTGATACACAATTAAAAAGCTAAAAGCTAAAGCTATAGTATAGATGGTACGAAGATTTTGTTCTCTGTAAATAGTTTTTAGCCAGGTGTTGTATCTATGGCTTTTTTTGAGCCTTTAATTTTTGATGAGGTAATTTCTCCTTGTCATCTTATATACTAGAGTACGCTGCACTTTCTTTGACTTGTCCCCTTGGAAGTTTGCTACTCTTACAGTTTTTATTTCCTGCCTCTGGGTCGCAGTTTTTCCGCTTCTGGTTTCTTTCAATTTTTTTGAGAAATACTTTTCCTTTTTTCTTTTTTTCTTTTTTTATTGGTATATCATCATAATTTTTATGAGGATACATTTACCATTTACATTTGTTGGGATCTTCAGGCTCCAGGGCAATACTCTCCACATCAGACCTCTTAACAAATAAGAATTAAAATTTTTTAGATTTTTTTTAATCTAATGTTTTTTCTTACTCTTTCTATGAACTCAGAAATGTAAAAACTTGATTTTTTTAAATCACTAAGCCTTCAATTCATTCATGTCAACTGAAGGTCTAATAGATTTTTGCATTTGGGGTGCCTTTCTGGCTCTTCCTGACTTTCTCCCTCCTTATGTTTATCCTCATTGCAGAAGATGGCCACAACTCCACCATTTCGTGCAAATTAGAGGTAGTGCTGGGGTCCCTGGCAAGTTCCCAATATGGGTCTCAGATGACTTAAATCCTTCCCATGGGTACATTGACACATTATTGAGCAATTACATTCTCTTGTGGCAGTCATCTGTGGAATAAGTAAACTCCCTCTATTAGCCACACAATGATATCATGCACCATAAATGCATACTTGGCCTCCATTGTGTCAACAATCAGTTACATTCTCAAAGGAAGAAATGCGAATATAATTCTAAAACTACACTGACTAATAAACAGGTTAGCTTTATTACTTGTTTCAGCCTTGAATGCAAACAATACATTTAACTCAGAAGACTCCCATAAAAGTAGAAGGCATACAGGTAAGCATAAAATTATTATTTATTTGTTGTAAATATGTTATAACTTTTTGGGCTGGGGGTAGAAAGGGAGTCCAGAAGAGGAAAGTAACTCACATTTTGATCTTTTTTCCTCCAGTGGCTAAATGAAAGCTACTCATAATTTTCTCATCAATCACTTTTGCAAGTCCATGACGTACATTACTGATTGTGGATCTGCTTACACCAGCAGCATATTTATGCAACAAGATGTAAAGTTACATTTGAAAATTAGATCTCTGATTACTCAATATAGTATAATTAATATTGTAATAGATCTTCCCCTTGCCCCCTTTTAATGACACTTATCTAGATGTTTTGTAAAGCTTTGAAAGCTTCCAAGAGCAGAGTGTAACTAAAAAGGTGATCTAAATTTCTGGCTACCCTTTAATAGCCTACACCAGCTATCATTACTCAGATAGCCTGTGCTTGGATGCTTTTTTCAGCCTTTCTGTGTTTGTGTGTCATTCAGTGATGTAGTTGAGGCTGATCACTCACAGATATGGTATTTTAATATGGTATTTTAATTTACTGCCCTGTGAAGCAGCACTGATTCCTACATAATGTAAAGACTGGCTTCCTATACACATTCGAGACAGGATGAGGCTAGCAAGCAAAAAAACCCAGGAAGTATTTTTGCAAGGGGGAGAATTGGGAAGGGTTTAAAGCTTCATACTGTTCTCAGATAATGTAATGGGTTGGGATCTGTGAAAGGGAGAAATCCAACACTCTTTTCTTCCTGGAACACCCTGACAATGAAGGTGGGCAGTGCTGGGGTGTCCTATACACAAGGCCAATCAGGGTTTTTTTCCCATGGGTCTTAATGTTCTGACTGGGGACAGAGGACAGATCCCAGTGTGCTTTTCAAGGTTTTGAAGTATTATTCAGTCTGGATGAATGAGTACCCTTTGCTTTGTCATCAGAGAATATTTATGACTGTTGAAGCAAGGCTGAGTTCCTGGAGACGGGATAACGCATGGCTTTCTGCTGCCAGACAGAGAGTTCCTTTCGGTGGTCACACCAATGTTTTTTCATACTCCCACGGACACCGCAACTTTTTTGGATAAGGAAGAAGATGATGGAACACAGATGAGGGAAAGAAATGGCCTCAGAGAACTTGGATACATGGGGGTATTTTTACGCTTTGGGGTTTTTTCTTCCTGAATTTCAATGAGTGACTTATTGGAAACTTCTTTGGGTTTGAAGTGTTTTTCTCTCGTTCCACACACACAAAACTGTTTTGGATTGTTTTGTTTGTCTTTGTTTATAATGCAGCTGAGATAGGGTGACTTGATATTTTTAAAATAGAAAACTGATGCCTTCTGAGGGAATGGGGGGAACAGAGGAGGACTTTACTAGCTGGAAACATGGGTCATGCCAAGGGCAACTTGTTGCTGTGAAGGATGTTTTGGAGATGGGGGGAGGATTGTGTGGAAGCTGGTATGGAGGGAAGAGTAGTGCTGCTTCTCCTTGAGTGCCCAGTCCACTGATTGTTCTCAAATGCTGGACCCCAAGGGCTCCTCCACCACAGTCACATATCTCCTTTTCTTTATCACCTTTTTTTTTCTTTCTTAAGGCAAATTCTAGATTAAGCTGTTTCAACCCACAACATTAGCAGCTATCAGGCCCTTGAGTGCCAAACAGATAACCTCTATTTCATTCACTGCCATACTGTTATCTCCTATTACTTCCTAAAAAAAACCCCAACACCACCCCCCAAAAAAATCCCATTATTGTTGAGGTAACAAAGTTAATGGGATTACAAATCCAATTTTGTGACTTGCTGAGCAGGAGAACCCTCACACAAAATGCTCAGCATCTTGTCTCTTATTTTAATTGTTACTAAATCCTGTGAGGCCCTTCAAGTTTTGTAGCGTGCTCTTTTGGAGCCTGCTACACACTGGAGACTGCCCAGTGCACCCAGGAGTAATAGCATATTGTCAGAGAAATAATTTGTCAATAAATTGTCAGATGTGTTGTGGAACAGGAGGATAATATGCCAGATGAGGTGTCTTCCAGGGATTACCGGTCAAATTAACAGCATGGGTCTCCACATGAGACCTATTTGTTTCCACTTTATGCTTATTAGGAAGAGCACAGTCCTGCTTTCACAGAACCACTAGGGTTGGAAGATCATCCTGCCCAACCCCCTGCCAAGGCAGGGTCACCTAGAGCAGGTTACACACAAACGCATCCAGGCAGGTTTTAAATGTCTCCAGAGATGGCGACTCCACAACTGCCCTGGGCACCTATTCCAGTGCTCTGCTACCCTCAGCATAAAGAATTTCTTCCTCCTGTTGAGGTAAAACTTCTTGTGTTTTAGTTTATGGCCATTGCTCCTTGTCCTGTCACTGAGCACCACTGAAAAGAGTCTGGCGCCATCCTCCTGGCACCCATCTTTGAGATACTGATCTGCACTAATGAGATTCCCTCTCAGTCTCCTCTTTTCTAGACTAAACAGGCCCAGCTCCCGCAATCTCTCCTCGTAAGAGATGCTCCAGACCTGTGATCATCCTTGTGGTCCTCCACTGGACCCACTTCAGTAGCCCCTTGTCTTTCTTGTATGGAGGAGCCCAGCACTGGACACAGCACTCCAGATGTGGCATCATCAGGGTTGAGGAGAGGGGGAGAATCAGCTCCCTTGACCTGTGGCCACACTCCTCCCAGTGCACCCCAGAATACTATTGTCCCTCCTGGCTGCAAGGGCACACTGGTGGCTTACAGTCAATTTATCATCATCCACCAATACTCCCAGGTCCTTCTCAGCTGAACTGCTCTCTAGTAGGTCAGCCCTCAACCTGTACTGGCTCCATGTTGTGCAACTAAATTAACAAGTAAGGTATTCTATTTTTTCCAAATGATTACCCTTGGAATAACTTAATAGTTTGAAATTAATATTTCCTTGGTATTTCAAAGTCTATAACAGAATATGGCAAATGCTATAATGGAAGGCATAACTCAAATATTGATAAATGATCACTGTAAGGTAAGTCTGATGATAATCCTCTTCTTTATCTGCTGTCATACTATCATTGCCATTCCACAGCATCCTCACTTTGCTATGGCAACTGGTCAAACTGGAGACAGGGACCAGAAATTAGTGGTAATGTTGAAATAAACTCCATTGCTCTGAGATTTCTGAATAACACGTTCTTTCCCTTGGGAAAGGGAAAATGCTGAACTAAAATGATCAATATGTGTTTTTTCCATGGCTACTCGGGAAACTTCATCCCAAAAATCTTTTTTAATCACAACTTGTCTGGCATTTATTGACAGGATCCAGTTTTTCCTTTTTGGTCCATTGTAAGTTATGGAATCTTGCTATCAGGAACAAATCCAGATGAACTGGTTTATGGAACAATAAACCCAGGTATGTTTGTTTGTGAAAATTAAAGAATTTTCAAAGGGGAAATAATCACTGTTATTTTAAATGCTGATAAATGTTATATGCACTGTAGACTTCCATATTAATTTATTCTTCTATGCAAATATTTTCCATGCTTGTTTCATTTTTTCCCACAGCATTTTTTAAGAGCTGTGGAAGATGGATTTGATGCCTTCTAAACCACCACAATTTCTTTTCACTTGGCAAGAACCTGAGGCACTCCACGTGTGAACGCGAGGTATAGTGAGCTGGTCAGTGGTCAGTGCCAGCAAACAATGGTATGCAATTCTTAGATTTCTGGTATGTGCTTTGCTCAACATAATACATCGGGGATGCTTTCAGAGACACACGTATATATTTATTTCCCATTGACAAGTAGTAATGTGAAGTGGTTAAAGGCGGGTTGTGTTTTTCTGAATCTCTCCCATGCAGTCTTTCTGTTATCATGTTCTCAGTCATCCCCCCGAAAAGGTGAAAGCTTTGGAGTTTTCCTTCCTGGAATTTAAGTTCTGCAATAATATATTTGCAGAGGTGTCATTTACTGCGTGGTCCCTCCATGAGCGGTAGCATCTTGCTCCTGCACCTGGAGCTGGCTGTATGAAGCTGCTGGGCACCAGGAAGAACATGGACCAGATAGGAAAGGGGTTTCTGAACCACAGGTACCTTGAAGACACTTAATGGATACAGCAGAGACACACATACCACACTTAGTTTGGCTGCTATGCTCCCTGATTTGCAGGTTTAGTAAACAGATTGCAAGTAGGTTTGTGTTCAAGAGGTTGGGAGGAGGGAGGAGGTCTGTGGGGTTGTGTTCACAGGACTATCAAGAGGTGGGCTGTTAATGCTGTGTGTCTGGGAATAGTGATGGAAGGGGTTCCTGGACCTCCCTTGAGGTGGGGTTAGGGCTTGTGAGGCTGAACATGGGGGTTATTGATGATAAAAATGGTGTTTTCTATAGTATTGAGAGCAATTTTAACAGAGCATGATGAGGGCAAACGACATATAAAGGTACAAAATAATAATGCAAGTTGGAAGACACAATTGTCTTGTGGTTCAGACAACAGATAGGAATCAGGAATTCTTGGGTCAGTTTTTGACTTTGCCACAGACTTGCTGTGTTACTTTCAGCCAATCACTTAGTCTCTGCGTTCACCATCTGTGAAACAGCGAGGCTTGGAACAGTTTGTGTCTCTAAAAGCATGTACCTAATTTAGCTGTTATTATGAAAGTTAAATATTAAGGAACTTTTACTTTATCATAGGATAAAACCGTGCCACATCTATTTTCACTATGAGCTTTGTTCTTTTGCAATTACAGTTTTTTGGAGGAAAAATAATGTTTTCACTACATAAAAAGAAGTTCAGCAGGAATTCATGATACATACCATGAGAGCCTTCCTTGTAGATCTGATGTCTGACGCTAAAATAAGAGATGCATGTTATGTGCCACTGGAAAGACTTCAGAGCTGATTATTCAATAAAATGAAGCACAGGTCTGGACACTGAAAGTAAATAAATAACATCAGGCTCTGTAGAGATTAGTGTCCCCAAGCTGTTTGAAAAGTTCAGTAGCTTGTGTCTAAATGTAGACACTCCTTATCCACTTGTCGACAGGCATGCTGCTCTGAATTCTTTGTTCAAATTTCCATTAATGTTCTGTGTCAGAGAAGGGAAATAACTTAGATAAGATCAATTTTCAAACATGTTTCTTCAGGAAGGAACTAAAGAGTGACCCTGAAAACTACCTTCTGGAATGTGAAAATTCTGATCTTTGGGAAAATAAAGGGACTGCTGTGTGAGATGAAAAATGTCAATATATTTCGAGGACAGGTGAGTTTGCCAAACGTGACTTATTTGCAAACTTCAAGTCTGTCTTTTAATGTATGCAGCCAGTTTGTGAGGAGGTGCTTCCAGATGAAGGAAGCACTGATAAATGTCAAAGCAATTTACACTATTTACATTATGAAACACGGAAGCTTCCTGTGACAGCTCGCAGTTTGTCTGCGTGAGGGAGATTATGACAGGGACTTTTTGAAAGGTCAGTATGGGTTTCATTCTATTTTTCAGTATTCATTAATACTATGGGAAGTGGTGATTACCTAGTTGAAGGCTGAAGTAGTGTATCTACCCAGCAGAGCTGTAGGGATGTCTGTAGCACAATTACATGCACCCAAACTGGCAGGGAAGCAGGCAAGGTGTGACCATACATGTGCCATTCAAAACCAGCAGTTTGACCAAGCCAACTCTTATCCTTGTCTTTGTTCTAACTGATAAATTTCACAGCGTAAAGACAGATTCCAAGTGGTGTAACCCTGAAAGGCACATCTCTCTCTCCTACCCCTTCCAGCCCTAACCTTGCAGTGCGAGTCAGTAATAATGACCCATAGCCTTTTTACAGAATTTCAAGTATTTTACCTGTGTTGTGTCGACATTGTCACATGCAGTGATGTGTCATCCCTGAAGCATTCGTAGTGCTGTACTAAGTACCCTGTCTCAGCTATCTCGACTTGCTCCCTGCAATTTTTTGATGTGAAATACTCTTTAGAAAAAGGCACCACCTTTTTTCTCCACTGAGTATTTAATATGGTCCACAGACAATTTCAAACTGGTTATGAACAACTCTAGAGCAGTGTTTTGGGAACACTTGTTCTGAGATCTATAATGTAGGTCTCTTTCCAAAAACTCCGGAAAACATGCCTAGAAT